>JAJJMB010004757.1:0-12773 GCA_023531105.1 Papaver atlanticum | reverse complement strand
ATATGAGAAAAATGTAAAAAGATTCAGCAGTTCACTTTTTTTTTTTTTATATAATCTTGAGAGCTGATTTTGTGTGCATATAATGCAGGGATATCAAGCGTTTGTTGCGAAAGTCATAGATCAGTTGGACATGAATCTGAGAGAAATTAGAAAGATAGGAGTGAAGAAAGTAGTAATGCTGACTATGCAACCCCTTGGATGTCTTCCTTACAAGGCAAGAACTCTATCCTACGAAAAGTGCGACAAACCTTTGAACAATGACACCATTTATCACAACACGTTGCTGCAAAAAGCCGTTCAGAGGCTCAACAGGGAAACAACTGATTCTCCATTTCATATTCTCGATCTCTATAGCGCTTTCATGTCTGTGATCAATAAACGAGGAGGAGGAGCAAACTACTCGGGTATTGATAAGATAGGATGTGCCGAGTCTGGGAACCCATTGTTGAAGCCATGTTGTACACCTACTGCCCGCAAAGCTTTGTGTGGGAGTGTTGATGCCAATGGGGTGAAGCTATACACGTTATGCGACAACCCAAATGACGTTTTATTTTGGGATTTATATCACCCTACAGAATCTGGCTGGCAAGCAATCTCCTCAGCTATAAAACCTTCTTTTGACGAGTTAATGCAATACAACATCTTCCAGCGACGACGCACCTCTGCTTATGCCTCTGTAGCTACTTCCTAATTTTGCTTTGCTCTTTGTGGACCAGTGATTGTGTTAATTTGTGATGGCTTAGATTGATTTTGATGGTTTGGACATTTAAATTTTTGTATTTTTCATTTTCATTTTACATCGTGATAATGGTAGATTTATTGTCACGATGCATATATATTGCATAATGACTTCAGATATCCGTGGGCCGTGGCAATTATTCTGTAAAAAGGAAGATTGTAAGCCGAAAACATTTTCTTTTCCAGCGAGATAAGCTTTGGGTCATCAAGCGAGATTGGATCACATTCACGGGCGCATTCTTTCCTCTTTACAGTAGCAAATATAAGATTTTTGCTTATGTTTTACAGTTTTTGTTCACCAAACAATCACTTTATTTTTCTGTGACTATGCATCGTTTAGGATTTCTAGTCACTAGTCATGACATGGGTCTGGATGCAAGTTGTGGATGGCATGGCAGATGTTGAGTCACTTAACAAATTTTATATCACGTGATATATTTTAAATCACAACGGTAGATATTGATCATAGGTGGAAATTAAGATCATTGTGTCAAGTCATTCAGTAGATTTTGGCTCTAATGGCAACTTTGATCCTTGAAAAATTTCGGCTCATCTATTTAGATATGTACATGTTTTATATCTCAAAAAAGAAAAAGAAAAAAAAGTACATGTTTTATGCAGTTAAAGGCCTTAGAAAACTCATAACATTCACGTTAGATAGTGATTAAGGAAATGACGTAAAATCAATTGGCTAGACTTGCAAATGCCAAACATGCCTCTAGAATAAACATGTAACACGAGGCTCCTCAAACTCAACAAGTTGCGACAGATGACCTGTACCCATTTATACGTATCATTAAAACAACGTGGGTAGGGACCAAGTGAGTTTCAAGAACTGTGTTACACCACTCGTTCGATTACAAGACTGTTCATGCTATTGTGCTGTTAGTTCAGCCAGGGGATCTTTTTCTTTTTGCCTTTCTGGAGTCTGAGTTATA
This sequence comes from Papaver atlanticum, assembly GCA_023531105.1. Taxonomy (NCBI): domain Eukaryota; kingdom Viridiplantae; phylum Streptophyta; class Magnoliopsida; order Ranunculales; family Papaveraceae; genus Papaver; species Papaver atlanticum. Next base: position 11,097 of record JAJJMB010004757.1, on the reverse strand, counting down.
TTCTTACAGATAAGGTAGATAGAAAACACTGTCCAATATCCACCAGCAATCTCCATTATTGAAATCACTGTTCGTTTATCCACATATACTTGAAGAAATATGCTGTTCTTATCCACCCAGCAGTTCCATCTAAATCTCTAAATTAATGGATACACAAAAGAATTCTAGTTTTATTTTCTCAGTGCTAGTTCTTTTCTTCTTCTTATTCGACTCAACGTTTTCTCTTATTGATCAAGCTGATGTACAAAATGATGGTTCCCAAGGTCATTCTCTCTCGAAGTTGTTTCTATTCGGGGATTCTTATCTTGATACAGGAAATAACAACTTAACTGTTAGATGTTGGAAGTTCCCTTATGGTATAGCTGTCCCCGGTGTTCCGACTGGTCGTTATTCCGATGGTCTTATCTTCACTGATTTTCTCGGTAAGGAAATTTTACGTGCACATCACAAAAATTATTGATGTTTTTGCTAAATTTCATTTCTAACTCTTTTTGCGACCACTAGCATCGTTTATGGGAATTGACTCTCCACTGCCTTACACACAATGGATAATTTTAAGCAAGAGTAGGGTTACGTTTGGGATGAACTTTGCCCACGGAGGTACCGGTGTTTTCGACACATGGATGAAGGAAGGAAACATGACAACGCAAATCAACTCTTTTAAGCAGTATATCGCGAATGGAGTGTACAACCAACGCGAGCTTGACGAGTCCATAGCCGTTGTTTCTAACGCTGGTAATGACTACACACAGTACTATGCAGTGGACCGTGGCACTCACGAGGTATTATAAAAACATATGATCAAAATCTAAGAAATTTAGCCGGTCAATATCAGTCGTATAGCAATGGTTAACGATTACTTTTGCATACTCTTAATCAGTACTGATTATGTGTGCATATAATGTAGGAATATCAGGCATTTGCGGCGAAAGTGATAGATCAGTTGGAATTGAATCTAAGAGAAATTAAAAAGATAGGGTGAAGAAGGTCGTAATGCTGACCATGCAACCGCTTGGATGTCTTCCTAACAAGGCAAAGACTCTATCCTACGAAAAGTGCGACAAGCCTTTGAACAATGACACCATCTTTCACAACACGCTGCTGCAAAAAGCTGTTCAGAGGCTCAACAGTGAAACTACTGATTCTCCATTTTATATTCTCGATCTCTATGGCGCTTTCATGTCTGTGATCAATAAACAAGGAGGAGGAGACTACTCAGGTATTGATAAAACAGGAAGTGCCCCATTGTTGAAGCCATGTTGTACACCTACAGCCCGCAAAGCTTTGTGTGGGAGTGTTGATGCCAATGGGGTGAAACTATACACGTTATGCGAGAACCCAAATGACAGCCTATTTTGGGATTTATATCACCCTACACAATCTGGTTGGCAAGAAATCTCCTCAACTTTGAAACCCTCTTTTGATGAGTTAATGATACACAACAACCATTTAAACATCTACCCACGACGTCCCTCGGCCTCTGTAGCTACTACTTAAAATTTTCTTTGCTCTTTGGAGGATAGTGAGTGTGCTAGGCGTGTAATAAGTGTCTATTCAATTAATTGGTTTACTGATTGTGTATGTTAAATTATGACGGTTTTGATTTATTTTGAACTTTTTGATAACTATGTCATCATGTATTGTTGGGTCATATTCCAAATGCAATTCAGAGATCTTACTTACAAGGTAAATCGTTAAGTTAGGGGGAAGTTTTTCGCCTATGAGGTAAATGTATCGATTCACCGAGAAAATTTGAGCCACTGCGTCATATTTTTTGGGTCTCAAAAGCACAATGTATCATCACAATCCAAATCTTCAAGAAACTCAACAAATTTGAACAATTAGGCATATTTCAAGTCAACATAGTAGATCGTAGTGCAGATATACTTGATCATGTAGTGTGCCAAATTGTGGTCTATTTTGTGCAACGATTGTTGATGATGAATCTGAAAACTTAGATCATTGAGATGGATTTCGGATCACGTGGCATATTTTGTGCCACAAGCATTGTTAAGGGACCTAACAAATTTGGATACAGAGAAATACTTTGTTGGGCATCCAGATAAACATGCACAGACATATCCAAGGGGCCAACCCAGTCTAGAACCCGTGCCTTTTTTTTTCTACCAAGAGAAGGTTATATTAAAAAAAAGAAAAAAAGAAGAGAAACAAAAAACCAAGGATTAAACCAAGGTCAGCACAGAGACAACTACATACATATTAGAGTGTCCTAATTACTCCAAATAAAACTTGGGTCAACGTACTTAAAAGTATCGTTGTCACAAGACCATAAGACTATCAATTGCTTAACCAAATCAATACTTTCTTGCGCATCTTTGTGACGACCTCCAAAAACCCTTCCGTTATTTTCTTTCCAAAGAATCCAACAAATCGCATAATGCAATATTTTCCAAATATCCTTACCTCTACTTTGCAACACATTATTAGACCATGATTCGAACAGATGAAGTAAAGTTCTTGGCATTGTCCAAGCTATCTTGAAAGCTATAATGAAATCGCTCCAAATCTCAGTAGAATACTTACCGTGAATGAACATGTGGTTTGCAGTCTCTCCTACCTCTTCGCACAAGACACTCTGATTGCTATCAATGTCTACTCCCCTATGGCGCAGCATATCCCTAGTTGGGAGCGAATCATGAAAAGTAGCCCAAAGAATAAAACTCACCTTTTTAGGAATGTCGCTTTTCCAAAGAAACTTGTTGAAACCGCATTCTTTCAAGTCACCTGCAAGCCTTTCATAACATCTTGAAGTACTGAAATTATCCATTATCTCCATTTCGTCATCCACCTCTACAAGTCTTGGAACTTGATTTAGACCACGTCTCAATAAATCCCACTATAATTGCTCGTTCAAATTAAGCGGCCTCTTGAAATCAAATTAAGCGGCCTCTTGAAATCGCAAACACACTCTCTATTCCCTATCATGTCGAAAATTGTTGCTTCCTTAGCCTTTACCACCTTGAAAACCACTGGAAACAAGTCTTGCGATCTCCCCCGATCTATCCAACGATCCTTCCAAAAGCGAATGCCTTTACCGTTTCCAACCGTGAATCTCGCCATACTCTGAACTGTCAGTACCATATTGGTAACATTCTTCCACAAACTTCTACATTGTGGTTTATTATCTACATCAGGAACAAGTAATTCACTATTGTGAGTGAATTTCTCATTAACTAACTTTCTCCAAAGGCTGTTTTTTGACTTCGAAAATCTCCAAATCCACTTAACTAGAAGTGATTGATAAATTTTCCTCTAGTTTTTCACGCCTAATCCCCGTTCACCTTTGGAACACAAAGCTTCTTCCATGAAACCCAAACCAATTTCCTTCTCCCTTCCACCGCCCCCCACAGAAATTACGCATAATCCTTATCATTCTTTTTTCCATACTCACCGAAAGATGAAAAAAAGAAAGGTAATAAATTGGTAGGCTCGCAAGACAACTCTTAATGAGAATTAATCTACTTGCTTTATTAAGTTGTCTTTTCTTCCACGACGCCAGTTTTTGATTCATGCCTTTATCTTATGTAAATTTTGTGAGCTTCAGTTTATTAGCATGTGTAATGTGAGAATTAAAACTAATGTTTTCCTATAAACATGAAATGTCTCATCACAATCTTTTTTTTTCTTTTTCTTTTTTTTTTCATTTTCCTTCCTCCATAAACAATAAATTCCTTTTCCAAGTCACATTTTCTTATAGGCTGTGTTCATTTTCATCCTTTATTTATATATCATTCATTTTATAGACAAATTCCACTAATTGACCTTCGGCTGCATTAGCAACTAGTGATGTAGCGCTAGAAAATTTCTGGAGATAATGATGCGAGTTAATGATTAGAGTGTCACAATGCACTTGGTATAGAATAATGCTACATTGATCGGGGTTGTATCATGAGAGACAGCCCATAGGCCCGCTGGAGAATAGCAGGGGTGGGTATTACCCACGGTGGGTCCCACTGAGATTTTGTCTACCGGAAATCCCTCGGGATTTCATCCAGGTAGATGTATAATTATTGCTTGCTATATGATGACTAGGAGGGATTAAGTAAAGCCAATTGGTTAAACCGGCAAGTTATTTACCTAGCATAAATATGCAGGTACAAAACAAGCCTCATAAGTCATAAACCATGTCCAACAACAATGCAACTCTCAAGAATTAAACTTAACAATTGCGACAGATGAACTGCACCTATACGATTAAAATAAAATGTCGGTGGCTAGGGACTAGCGAGTGACGAGGACAATATCACACCACTCAATCCATCAGGACTCTACTTCTGTACTGTTACTTCAGCTCTGGGGGAAGCTAATATCCATGAGTAATTTCAAAAAATCTAAAGAAGATTTTGAATCACATAACACGTTTTTTCTTTTTTCTAGAATGATTGAGTTATCAAGATGAAATCATTCACTTTTCTCCAACCATCTCCTTTAATGAAATCACTGTTTGTTTCACTATTTATACTTGAACAAAAATGCTGTTTTTAGCCACTCATTCACTACTCGTCTCAATATCTCTAAATGGATAATACACAAAAGAAATCCAATTTCATTTCCTCAGTACTAGTTCTCTTCTTCTTCTTATGCTTCTTCCTATCCGACCCGGCTTTAGCAGAAGATTCAACATTTTCTCTTATTGATCAAGTAGTTGTGCAAAATCATAATTCTCATGGCCGGACTCTATCCAAGTTGTTTGTTTTCGGGGACTCTTACGTTGATACTGGAAATAACAAGATATTCACAGTTGAATCTTGGAAGTACCCTTATGGTATGACTCTCCCCGGCATTCCGACTGGTCGTTATTCCGATGGACTAGTCTTCACTGATTTTCTTGGTAAGTGAATTTACACGTATTTCATAAAAATTATAGACTTGTTTCTAGTTACCGAAACCACTAAGATTTTTGCTTAATTTCATTTCTAACTTTTGTTGCTCTTGCTATTATGATTGTTAGCATCATATATGGGAATGAAGTCTCCAATGCCTTACAAACAATGGACTGGATTATTCAAATGGAGGGTAAGAAATGGGATGAATTTCGCCCACGGAGGTACCGGAGTATTCAACACATGGATAAAGGAACCAAATATGACCACTCAAATCAATACTTTCAAGAAGTATATCGCGGATGGAGTATACAACAAACGCGACCTTGCCAGGTCCATGGCCATTGTTGCTCTCTCTGGTAATGACTACACACAGTATGTACTTGATGGTGGCACTGATGAAGTAAGTAGAACACAAAATGAGCAAAATCTAAATATTTTAGCTGGTGAAAATCAGAATACCAGTAGTCCAAGACTCGTTTTATTAACTATCTTGAGTGTTTATTATGTGTGCATATAATGTAGGGTTTTCGAGCATTTATTGTAAAGGTCTTGAATCAATTGGAGGTGAATCTAAGAGAAATTGGAAAGATTGGACTGAAGAAAGTAGTAATGCTGACTTTGCAGCCGCTCGGATGTCTCCCTAACAAGGCAATATCTCTATCCTACGAAAAATGCGACGAACCTCTGAACAATGAGACAATTTTTCACAATACGTTGCTGCAGCAGATTGTTCAGAAGCTCAACAGCGAAACAACTGATACTCTGTTTCATGTTCTTGATCTCTATAGCGCTTTCTTGTCTGTGATCAATAAATCTGCTGGAGAAACAGGAAGCACCAAGTTTGGGAACCCATTGTTGAAGCCTTGTTGTATACCTGCAAGTGCGGAGGTTTTGTGTGGGAGTGTTGATGGCAACGGGGTGAAACAATACACATTATGCGAGAACCCAACTGGTAACATATTTTGGGATCCAGTACACCCTACACAGTCTGGTTGGAGTGCAATCTCCTCAGCTTTGAAACCTTCTATTGACAAATTAATGCTATGCAACCAGTTAAACATCCACACACAACGTCCCTCTTCCGCCTCTGTAGCTACTTCTTAAATTTAACTTTGCTCTGTGTAATTCTGCTTGGCGTGAAATAAGTGTTTTGCGAGAACATTGTATTCATCTACCTTTTATTAATTTGCCAAATAACGCCTCACAATTGGTGCTTGATGCATTTGGGACTAGAAGATACTACACGAGTTTAATCCTTGCACTGCTGAAAAAGCAAGTTGGTATCCCCATTTAAGATTAGAAAGACAAGGAATTCGAAAGAAGTTAGATTGGGAGGTGAAACCAAACAAGGTTATATAGTAGACAGAGAAGCTAGAGACCTTGCAGATCGTTCAAATCGAAGAGTTTCCCATGGACCCCTCTGACTGCAGTGGACATTCCAATTTTTTTTGATCGTATGTAAAAATGGACTGGAAACTTAAAGGTCGAAAGAAATAGAGAGAGGGCACCACTAATAACTTCCCAGGCAAAACAATTGCACCAACAACATGCTTGAAAAGAAATTTAATGCAGATTTTAAGTGAAACAATAAAAATTGAAACTAATTGCATCAAACACACTTCCCCAACAAGAATAGCAATGTCACCGGTCTTCTTGGCCTTCATATAGCTTCATCTTTTTTTTCTACATCATCAATTGCAACAAATACTTCTAGCTTTGTGCACAGATGTTATTGACAAAGCTCTATCTAAGTTGTTTTTGGATCTCGTGAAGTGGATAAGAGACATCAAAGGCTCAAAACTTTAGTCTTGTATAAAATCTAAACATGGATCTCAAACTTCTGATCTTACTTAAACCAGTAGGCTAGTTTAGAAGCGCTTCGCAGATCAATTACATCCGGAACAAGACCTACAGGTATAAGATGACCAATAAGATACAGATCTAATTGCATATCATCTCCACCAGATCATGAATCAACACTAAAGATACAAATATGTTAAATGTATAAATCTCATGATGATAAAATAAATCTAACTAAAATGAAACAAAAGAAGAAGAAAATAATGAATCAAGAAATCTTAATATTACCATCCAAATTTCAGGACAATCCCCTCTTATACTGAGAATTCGAGATTTAATGCTTATTCACCATCAAAAAGGATGAAAACACACCAACAAAGAAGTAACAGAAGAGATATTTTACTTTATTGAGAGAAGACATCATTGTGCTGCTGAAGATGTTGAAATCGACCATGATTTATCTGTGAAGATAATCATAGATGACAGATCTGCTGCTGCTTGCGTTTCTCTTTCACTTCCGAGACGGCGGAGAAAAATGGAAACTTTCCTATTTATAAGGCTTATATACTGATTCAGATTAGGGTTAGTTGTGATCATTTTTCTTTTTAACGGACAGATTTGTGCTCTATGGCTGACCGTCATTTTTTGAATGTGTGTTTCCCACACGTGAAAGATTTTAACCAAAAATGCTAGATTGTGCTGGCCTATAGGGAACGGAACGGGGATGTGTCGTGCGTGACACAGCCTAGAGCCCACCTCCTTAAACCCGTTACATGCTAGTCTATGGGTCGGGGAGTCCCAAGAGATGTAGGAGCACAAATTTAAGTGGGATATCTTGCATAAATTTCCAGTTTCATTCATGATGAAATAGAGATTATAACATGAATTAACACCCATCCCGCCAACACTGATATTCTCGTTTAGCAATGATGATTATATGGTCTTCAAGTATATCAATAACAATATTCAAAATCCAAGTAAAGGGGTTAAGTAAGAATATATCAGGGAAGAAAACTTACAAGATTATCAAGCGAGGTATAGTTTCCAGATTATAATCCAACAATTTCGATAGAGTTTTTGCTTCTAAATAAAAAGGTGCTCTCATAGAGTGAGAGTAATATAACGAAAGTGATTTTGAAATTAGATCAGCCACACTTGTAGCAGTAGTCCAAAACCCATTTTATAATCTCGAGTACTGATTGTGTGTGCATATACTAATATGTAGGGATTTCGAGTGTATATCGCAATTAGAAAAAATAAGACTGAAGGACTCGGTAATGGTGACTTTGCAACCCCTCCGATGTCTTCTTAAAATAAAACAAGGCAGTATCTCTATTCTACAAAAAGTGCGACCAACCTTTGACCAGTGAGACAATTTTACACAACACGTTGCTGCAGCAAATAGTTCAGAGGCTAAACACTGAAACAGCCGATTCTCCGTACCATATTATAGCACTTTCCTGTCTGTGATCAATAAATCGTCTGGAGAAGCCTACTGAGGTAATATTAAAACAGGAAGCGCAAAGTTTGGGAATCCACTGTTGAAGCCTTGTTGTATACCTGCAAGTGCCCAGGTTTTGTGTGGGAACGGTGATGGCAGCGGGGTGAAACATCCTCACTCACTCTGCCTCTGTAGCTTCTTCTTAAATTTTGCTTTGCTCGCTTTGCTCTTTGTAGGAGTGTGCTAGGCGTAAAATAAAATTTTCTGTTGAACAATGTATTCATCTAATTTCGATTAGCCAAACAAGGCCTCAAGTAATATAGCTTAAATCTTAAAATTGGAAGATTAAGAAACTAGATGAGTTTAATCCTTAGTGATAAAGCTAGCTTGTATGGGAGGTGAAACAAACAGGGTTATAATCAAAAGCCAAACTTGAAACCTTGTAGATATTCCAAATCGAAGAGTTTTCCATGGATCCCTGACTTCAGGTGCCAAATTACATGACATTACAGCTTATGGCCCCATTTTTGACTATTACACATACTCCATTTGGAAGGCTATATTCAGTTGCGATTGTGACTTATGCAACCAGATGGGAGATTGAGATACAAGTGAATAAATCAATTTGAGTAGTTAGCATATGCAATGCATGGACGAATTGCAGCCACAAAGAAAACACCTGACACTCAATCTTCGGCCAATACTCAAACTTCCGCCACAACTTAATCTCCAACATGAATAACAATGTTACTGGTCTTCATGGCCTCATATAGCTTCAAATACTTCTATCTTTGCCTCCCACAGTTGATCCGTCAACATGAAACCACACTTCTATTTTCGGAGACTAACTTCTAAACTTTATACAAGGTGTTCATGACACAAATGTTTTATTACTTATTTTACCTTTGCCTGTGCAGGAGTTCAAATCAATTGCTGCCCAAAATCTTATATATTGATTTCATTTTCTGTCTGAGATTGGTATTTTTTACCATGGAATTCTCTTCTTTTTTTCCAAGGAAAACTGTTTTCAGTTTCTCAATAGACTGATTTCCACTAGTATGCATTTACTTTTCTTTAGCCAAATAAGGCTTCATCGGTTGGTGCTTGACAAGTTCGGTATTAGAATGCTGCGCGTTTAATTTTTTCTTTTCACGTATACTAATACAGAAAATAACAATACTAACTCCTAAAATTGGAAGAACAAGAAATTACACGAGTTCAATCATTGCGGCGCGCTAGTGAAAAAGCAAGTTGTTATCTGCGGTATCCGCAGCTACAATTTAAAACAAGAAAAGGGCTTCAAAAGAAGCTCGTTTGGGAGGTAAAACAAGATAGGGTATTAGTGGAATGCGAAGCTAAAGACCGCATAGATGCTTCAAATCCGAAGAGCTTTCCATGGATCCTTGACTAAAGTTACCAAATATTAAGAAACTATAGCTTATAGTTCCATTCTGTTTTTCCGATTAACACATTCTTCAAATGGGAGAGACTGGGCTAGTGAATAGATCAATCAATTTGAGTAGTTAGCATATTTAATGAATGGAGGAATTGAGGCCACAACTAATACAATTGACAATAAGGAGGGTAGGAATGTGCATCAACCCTGATGAAAATTGGAAAATTAAAGGTCGAAAGAAATAGAGAGACGGCACCACCAGGAACTATAGTAAGACTCATCCAAGGCAAAAATATTGCACGAACAACAGGCTTGAACTGAAATTTAGGGGAAAAAAAAAAAATTGAAACTAATTTGTATTAAACATGAAAATCATTAGCCATTACAGACTTTACAGTGCTAAGGAACTTCTTGAATAGCAATGTCACTGGTGATCTTCATGGCCTCATGTGGCTGGATCCTTTTTTACTTTGCCTCCCACAGTTGATCCGATGATGCGACAACAGAAAACCATACTTTTATCTTTGAAGACTAACTTCTAAACTTATGAGGAGAGAGCTCTATTGCTTATTTTAGCTTTGCCTTTGCGCAAAAGTTGTGAAAATGAATAGCAATGTCACTGGGGATCAGGCACCTCAATGGCTCAAACATCCAGAACAAAATCTACATAATAAGATGACCAATAAGATAAAGATCTAATTGCATATATCTCCATAACATAATCCAACACAAAAGCTAATTAAAATTTAAATGATTATGCAATTTTAAATGAATAGATCTCATAATAATAAACAAAATCTAACAAAAATAAAACAACATCATATGGATAAAAAAAAATTAAGAATAAAATATCAAAAGATTCCCGAACAACGCCATTCCCGTTAATGCTAGATGAAACTACTCTGATGCAAGAAAATTGACCGGAAACAAGAGGATGAAACCACGAAATATATGACATAAGAACATTTTACTTTATTGTGAGGGGAAATGATTGTGCTGATGAAGATGTTGGAATCCACCAAGATTTAGATGTGAAGATGATCATAGAAGAGAGATCGGTTGCTGTTTATTGTTAGGGCTTGGGGTTATGTTTTCTTTGTTTCTCTTTCAGCAGGAGGCGGCGGATCAAAATGAAATTTTCATATTTATAAAATTTATAAATTTGCCCCTTCATATTAGGGTTTTTCGTGACCGTTGATTAGGTTCTATATTGTTTTTAACGGGGGGATTTGTGCTCTATGGCTGACCGTAAATTTTGACCTGGTTATTTGTTGACTCTTTGTGAATTTAGGAAAAATTTCACAAAGAGTAAATCGTGGATTAGGTTCTATATTGTTTTTAACCAGTGAATTTAGGAAATATTTTTAACGGAAAAATGCCAACTCTACCGGGGATGTTTTATGCTGTTTTGACACAGCCCTAGAACCGTAAACCCATTACTGGCTAGTCTGCGGGTTGGATAGTTCAAGGAGCTTTTGGGTACTTTATGAAATCTTATACAGAGAGTACAACTCTTTGAGGGACTGTGCTACGCGTGAATAAGTGTTTCCTATAGAAGAGGACTTTGAAAGAAGCTGGATTGGAAGGTGAAACAAAACAGGGAGTTGTAGTTT
>JAJJMB010004754.1:157178-271811 GCA_023531105.1 Papaver atlanticum | reverse complement strand
CACACGAACATCCCCATTCTCTTTCATTCGATCAATTAAACAGACGGAAAAGCTAAGATCAACTTAATAGGATGCCATCCATGGAATTTAACTACTTTAAACAATGCAACAACACAACAAAATACACGACTAATTAAATTGAAGACAAAATAAACATTTTCATTCACAGTGCCAAAGTTTACAGACCCAACAAAAGTATCAGTTCAAGAGAAAAATCCGTTCATGAGTTGACCACTAATATATCCATTTCACCCCGGATCAAGTAAAGACTTTTGGTTTCCATCAAGCCACTAATACATCCATTTCATTAGGAGTTGACCACTGTTATATCCATTTCATCAAGACACTGCTAATCTGCTATATCCATTTCATGTGCAGTAAGCAACTATACGTACGGATATAGAAAGTGCTAGTCAAATCATACTTTGCCATATGTACAGTAGGAGTCTATGGGTATGTCTTGTTTGGTGTTGTATCCTCTTTGTCGACTGACAAATAGACCTCTGCGAGTTCACATATACTGAGAGAGATTTTCCCATGAATGGCTACAAAAATTTGTTGCTTCATATACGTTCAAGGTGGATACAACTCAGTTTTGCATACTTCATTTTTTCCAATGGTGAAAAGTTCCTCGTTATCTCTCTCAAAAGGGAGCAGCAGAAATTTACCCAGTTCACATCACCAGTCAGTTAATGGGACGAATATTAAATAGTGTGGAAATAAAACTTCCATTGTGCCATAGTATGCCATATATATATATATATATATGAGAACAATGTCATTACCTTATCATGGAAATTCCATCTGCGGGATACAACTGCAGTAAGTCTTAGCAATTCCCCATGTCCCAAGCTTCCTAATTTGAGAATAACTTATTAGAAAGAAAGAGAACATGTTAGTACGTTTTGTTTTTTTGTTTTTTAGTAAACAACATGTCAGTACGTTAGCCTAGGAAAGTATCAATCTTTTGTACTGGACGACAGTGTCATCGTTTTTAAGCTCTATATAGCGGTGGGTTTGGCTCATATAAAACGGTCACGCATGCTTAGGAAGCCACACAAATTAAGTATATATAGATATCGACTCGTGTCTGAAATTGTGTTGGTTTCCATCGCAAGACCTTCCAATGGTACTACAAAAGGGTTAGTCTATAGAATATGGATCTCAAAATCAAATCTAACTTGGTGACATATTAAGAAGAATATTTTATATGTACTCTTTTGAAGTTGAAGACATCTAGACAGCCATTCTGGGACGATTAATAAGCTTTCCTCGAGTACATCGAGTATATTAACGTTACAAAACTTTAATTACATACCGTGTTTCCTTAACAACAATGTCAATGCAAGTACAATACAAAAACATCCTTTTTTAAGCTACAAAATGTACAGTAGGCTTAAGGTGGCTTTGGGGTCAAAGGAACGGTATTCTCGATCTTCTAAGTTTGAGAGTTTTCTTTGCAGCACTCAAGACCGTATCAGTTGGAGAAACTGTTATAATCCGACAATCAGTCACTAACCCTGTCAATCAGGATGAAGTAAGCATATATTATTCCCCCATCATCATTATAAAGGAAAAGCATTACCTACTCACATTTTCATGGAATTATGGTTGAGAGTTAGGGCGTAAACATTCTTTGAGTTTCGATAAATATATTAGGACGTGTACACCTAATATGAACAAACTGAGAGAGTGCATTTTTTATAGCTCATTAAAGAAAAATGAAAAGACGTAGCAAAAGAGCTGCTAATTCAACAGCAAAGCAAACTTAACATCATGGAGCAATACCACCAAGATGATAGTGATAGAAAAGTCACCAAAGGATTCACTTTCTCCAGTTGTGTTAGCGGTTAAAAAGATCAAATTAAGGCACTGCACACCTCAAAGATTAGGGGGTTCTTATTTCACATATTATCAGGGATATCAATGCCCCGTCATCATCATTTAAAGTACCATCCAAGACAGCCATCTAGGTATTGCTTCCGCCATCAACTCCTTATTAGGCTGTATCTAAATCCTTTTGCACATTAAATAGATTAGATAACAAATATGTAAAATAAGAAATCACTACTTAAAAACAATATTACAATGTCTTTAAATCTCAATTGCCAAATTCTTTGCCAGTTTATCAAAGAGAATGTACTCATTTACATATTTACTTGTCTAACTTTGTCTAGATTGAGTCACCCATCAACATCTTAGTTACCCCAATGCATTTACTAAGAAATAATTTCAAGTTAAAATTGCAAAATCAACCTGATGCAGTGGATTCAAAAAAAAAAAAACAGTGGCATGAGAACAAAAAACTAATTGGAACTAATCTCCGCCAGCTGCATCCCCTCCAGGTGAGAATGTCATAGAGCAAACAACAAAATTTGGAGCCTAATTGATACATGTTGGAGTGAGAAGGGATAAACCTAAAATAATAATACGAAGATGCTGAATAATAATACGAAGGACCCTTCTCTAATCTAAAATACCAATGCTTTCACATACTTTTGCCTATTGAGTTGTCCTATCCGGTTTGAGTTTGATGAATGCGTGTATACTACTCCTGCAAGTGTGTATCAACCAAACATAGATTCAATCTCAAACCAACATAGAATCAGATGAGAATAATCGGTAACACATTGCTAGTTAGGCTAGGCATTCAAACCTTGTTGCTTTCTGATTTTCCTTCGCACCCATTGAGCGTGCGACTATAACTGAAGTTGCAAATCCAGCAGCCTTTAACCTCTGTAGCTTGATCACTAAGAAATTCCTATGACTCTTTCCCTAAATTTCTCACAATTAGTATTATGCTTAATTATTGTTTTCGTTTTGCAAAAATGATTTGTGACTCCCGAAATCCCTACTCCCATTGCTCCCAACATTAGGTGGCATACACCTAAGATAGAGTTTCAATTGATTGTGAAATATCTCCTAAATATATATTACCGGATTAAACGGTAAGTGAGAGAATAAACTGTTTTTTTTTAATCCTTTGAGCCGTCGATTAAACTTAATGGCTAAGAATAAACTGTTTTTTTTTTAATCCTTTGAGCCGTCGATTAAACTTAATGGCTAAGATAACAAAACTTATGTTCAGTACCAAGCGAATTCTAGATGTTCCATTCATAGATGGAGTTTGGAAAGCTACTGCTCGTATGTTTAGTACCAAGAAGAATGGAAGTCGTCCACCCCGTTTCTCCAAGAGAAATGGTTCAATTGCTTGTCATATTCTGCAGCAACTACAGGCCATCAACATCGTTGATGTTGACCCAAAATGAGGTAGGATTATCACACCCAGTGGCCTAAGGGAGATTAGAACAGGCATCAAATTGTGAAGTGCACAGAGTTAACAACCCAGTCCTTGCCACAAATAATAAATCTGAAAAATGCATTAGGACATCAGACAATGAGTCCGAACACAGGGCTCCTGAGGTCTCTTAACAACCACACAAAATGCACCTATCCTGCATAAATGAGTTCCATGGTGAAGCATGTTACCTGCACAAGAGGCAGTCTCTAAAGTCAGTAGTTCGGGTCATCGTACTCATCATTCCAAAATAAGATTTCAGATTGAATTGATGAAAGACTATGCAGTTAGTACTGGAAGCATATATATGAAACCAGTCCGAGCATTGATATTCTGCGCAGCTGTTGCTGTAGACTGTCCTAATTTCCTAGCTAAGATACTAATCAAGTTCGACGAAATTCCATGCAAATAAACGATTCTACGTCACCAATTACGATGACTCTTGAAGCTGAATTATTACTTTTGTTATTATTCAAGTTCAATCAGAATCTTTCATACCTACACTTATTTAACTCGCATATTACTGACTAATTTAAAAACAAAATATAAAGCTTTGTCACTGTAAAAGACCGGCTTATATGTAAAATGTAATCAATAAAGTAGGACGGAGATTGTGGAAACCATTTCTTTCTTCTCTTGCAGACAAGCTAATATTATCATTCTGGGCATAAGAGCTTCCTTGAAGAGTTGATCGGCATCAAATGGAACATCTGACATCTTGCAAAAGCTAAGTGAAACTTCATTATACGAGATCCCATGGGTTCAGATTCGACTCCTATTCAGTGGAAAAAAAATACATAATAATGAATAAAGGATGTAGTGAAGGTTTTGAATTAAAAAACAAAAACAAGGTTTGAGTAAAAATAAGAATAAATGATACTTTACCAGCAATTCCGAGAATGAAACATGGTTTGTATTTGTTGGAGTACTGCCAAATCCTTGTGATGTGACCATTGTTGGCTGGATAAGAACCAAAATAAATAATAGTACATAAGAGTCTCAATAGAAAACTCTTTCAAAAATAGCCATAGAAAAATTGCATATACTACTTACCATAGGAGTTCCATATGGGACTACAGGATGGTCAGTGTAAGGCACAAAAGTACTGCCATATGGAATGGTACGGCTCATATGCAGTACATGAGGAGAACTCATATATTGCTCATGGGGATGGCTCATATACGAACCACCTAGATGGGGCATGTAGGTGCCACGAGGGTCGTTCATATGTGTCCCTCGTCCTCCTCTTGTGCCTGGTCCACCTCATGTGCCCCTTCCTCCTCTTGTTCCTCTACCTGTACCTCTTTGGGATGCCCCTTGTACTTGTCATTGTTGTTGTATGTACTGTGGTGTTTGGGATGTCACAACATTCTCTTGAATCGTTGGCTCGTTAATAATAATATCCTACAACCAAAGTTAAGCAATCAGTTGAACACAACTCTTCAACACATAGTATTTAGCATTCATATACCTTGTACAGTGTAGAATACATGATACTAAGAGCATATCCATTAAATATAGCTTACAGGAATGAAAATTCAAAACATTATAAATTTATACAAGGTGCAAGAGTTATCTTAATAAGAAACCAAAAAGACAAAGTTAGAACCCTTGCCTGTTCTTTTCTGGCTAATGATTTTATCTTTTCACGTTTCTTTTTACTCCTCTTAACTCTTAATCTTGTAGATCTAGGTCGTCCTGGACGTTTCTTTGTTGATGGATCTTTGACATCGACCGTGGGTGCAACTTTTTTAGCCTCAACCATCTTAGCCTTTTCGACTTCCTTTTGCTTAACAATGAGCTCATCGTCTTATAGTCCAACCACCCATTAACATCTTTACATTGTTCATCGCTTCCTGAAGCCAAATCTGCAACCTCGCTGAACTTTCTACACATCTGATTATAACGCAAGCTTGCTTCACTATTCTCCCAAAAAGTAAAATTCACAATTACCTTTGTATGCGATCTCTTTACATCTTTTCTCCACCTCCTTAAGATGTATTTGTCAGATATAGACCGGATCTCATTAAGTATTAATACCTTGATCGTATGCCTACAAAGGATTCCTTTACTCTCAAACCTTTGGCAACTACAATGAACATCAAAATCAACAGTTGGTTTCCTTTTCTTTTTCTTTCCGCTTTCACCAAAATCACTATCGTCAGAATTAGAATCAGACTCACTCTCAGAGTCTGTATTTTCTGAAGAGGTGTCATCATCAACTGAAATTTATGTTTCTACATCCTTCTCCATTTCATTCTCATAAGTTTCTATTTTTTTAAATGTTACGATAAACTTCAGTCTTTTACAAAATTGATCAGTTACCCAAATATCCTCTCGAATAACATATTTAGATACCTCGTGACTATCATCCAGGCTAAGTATATTGCAACTATCGGATTCCTTTATTTCATGTGAGAACTCCATGTATTTTTCATTATTGTACAACTGTTGAAGTTGTTGCTCAAACGGATTCTTAGTAAAAGTCTTAATATACTTCAATGACTCGGCATCTGCAACCAACTCTTTTTCCACTTTTTTTCTCAGTGCTTGTTCAAACTGCTCAACAAATTTTTTCAAAGATGTTTTCGGCTGGAGAAAACCATCGAAAAAAGCGTTCATGCCTTCGCTCTGTTGGGTCGACGACATACCATCCCAAAATATGTCGTTCACAAAATATGGTATCTATCTTTCTTTATCATCATATAGATCACTTAACCATTTGTTGGCCTCCAAGGAATACTTTTGCAACATCTTTTGCCAACGTGTTTCAAACTCAGCTGGAGTTTGTGCATCATATATCAATTCTTGCAGAGTAGATATTATTTTCTCCCTTTTGGAGTACATGCCAAACTTCTCTGGCACTTTACTCATAATGTGCCATATACACCATCTATGTCTGGCAGCAGGAAAAACAATTTTAATCGTATTTTGCATTGCTTTAGCTTGGTCAGTGATGATTGCTCGAGGAGGACACCCAGACATGCATTTCATCCATTCATTAAATAACCATACAAAAGTTTCCTCTCGTTCATCTGATAGCAACCCACAACCAAGTAATATAGACTGTCTGTGATGATTCACGCCGACAAAAGGAGCAAAAGGCATGTTATATTTGTTGGTCAAGTAAGTAGTATCAAAACTAACAACATCACCAAATTCCTTATACGCTTCTCTACACCAACTATCAGCCCAAAACACGTTTTTCAAATGCTTTTCTTCATCCACATCAACATCATAATAAAAATCTAAGTGCTCGTTTGATTTTTGGCTTACCTTGTTCATAAAGTATCTTATTATAGCGGTGGCATCTCCTTCTCCTAGCCTCAACGCTCTTAGCTCTTTAATGATATTTCTACAATCCTTTTCTGTACAAGTCATATTATTGTATCCTCCGTGATCATTAACTATTGAAATATAACTTTTATGCATCTTAATTCCTGACTGGTCATTAGCATCGAGACGGTGTTTAACATTTGGAGGAACCTCTCGATAGCAAGGCATCATCCGGGTTTTGCTGGGACTAACAACTAAATGATTGTGCAGGGCATGGAAGGTCGAAACCTCCCATTTATCACCATGGATTAAACGTGCAGTTAATCCAGCTTTACACCCACACCTGTTTGTCTTATTTTGTTTAGCAGGGTTTTTATTCTGACTGGGTTTTCCATGACGATTACAACAGTAAGACACACTTCTGATAAACCCTGCTTCATTCTTGCGATGGTTTTTTTTCCTGACTGCAAATCCTAGTCTTTTTCCATATCTTTTATATGCTAATTCTATTTCACGAATAGTGGCAAAAATCTTACCAGCATGTATTTCATTGTCTATGCATTCATCATCATCACCTTCCACGATTTCTTCAACTTCCTCAGCGCCGCTAAACTCGAAATCCTCATCGTCCTCGTCCACATCCTCATTATCAGTAATATAGTTGAAGTTTTCACCATCCACGTATATCTACAACAGCATACAAAGAACTTGAGATAAAATACTAGGGTAAAGAAACCGTTGACCGTGATTCTCAAAGAAGAAGAAGACTCTCAATTCGAGAAGATCCATATTTTGTATATTAACGAATTAACAAAAATAAAAACAATTTATTCTCTCACTTACCGTTTAATCCGGTAATATATATTTAGGAGATATTTCACAATCAATTGAAACTCTATCTTAGGTGTATGCCACCTAATGTTGGAAGCAATGGGAGTAGGGATTTTGGGAGTCACAAATCATTTTCGTTTTGGAATTGCCAGCCATCACCATCCCACTGAACCACTTGAATATGAGTTTCATATACATTCCACGTAAAAGAATCAATAGCCTCAAACTGGATTTTTATAGCTAAAAACAGAAAGTGGGAATGATTGTACCTTGCCAAGTCTGCTGGGTTTGGAGTTAATTAGCAGTAAAATTACCAAAGCATCCCGCCACCAGGAATAATTAGTCAATTACCCTCTTTTATGGCAGCAAAAGTGGTATTAAATCAAGGAACCGTTATGCATCTGATGGGATGGGACAAAGATTAGAGACAATAAAAAAAGGGGCTTTTAATAAAGTGACCACCTTTTTGAATTATATTTAAGAAACTGGCCGTTTTTTTTGAATCTTTATATAAACTGGCCGATATTGACATTTTCCATCCCGTTTTTTGAAAAAAAACGGTTTTAGGTAGTTAAATGTCTACGTGGCAGTTAACCTGCTAGGTAAAAGACAACTTAGCCCTCGTCTGAGTTCGTAACCAAATCGGGAACGAGTCAACTCAGTGACTCGTTGCACGTGAAGAAAATGTACTTCATTTGTAAACAAGAGAAGAAAATGTACTCAGTGACTCGTTGCACTTTTCATTCATCACAAACACTATCTGAAAAAGACTGCAAACACAAAAAAAGAGAAGAAAAAAATACATATCTCAAGTCATTTTTTCTTGGCCTTTACATTCCGCCTTCCCTTTCCTTGTTTTATATTCTGAGATACAGATCCAATGCCAAAAAACATCTGAGAAAGGTTATTTCCTATATATACTGGAGTAGAAGATGGTGCTATAGATGGCAGACTCATAGGTGATGTAGAAGCTGGATTGGAAGATGGTGCTGCCAAGAGATGACTACCAGATCCCGTAGAACATTCACCAACAAATGATGCAGTTCCCTTCTTCTTGTTTGACTTAGCTGCACCCCTAACTTTGGTGGTTTGACTTTTCTCTATGTTGGTGAAGGTGAAATTTTCTGCATCACATTCAGTCCTTTGCCTCTTTGCAGTTGGATTAGATCCCACTTGACCACCAGCACATGTTCTTTTATTGTGATTAATAATCTCTCCACATTTTCCACACCTCCTTTTTCTCTTCTCAACACGAGGTTCATCATAACTTCTTACCCTCTTGCTTTTGGGTCTTCCTGGTTTCCTACAGTGAGGAGGGTTCAAGATCTTCCTGTTCATTTTTGGCTGCAAGAAGAAAGAGGGGTGAGATAAGATAAGATATGGAAGTTAGTTGATGGTTATAGAAACCCTAAATACATAGAAGGGAATCTACAAAAGTAAGAGTAAAGAAAGTAAAAGTAAAGTACCTGGACCCATTCACTTTTATCATCTAGTGGTGCAAAAGTTGGTGCATATGTGGCCTTATAGTTCTCTACTGAATAGTAATCACTGCAGTACCTGCTCAAGCAGAGTATTTAAAGGTTAGTGCCATATACATTTAACTAGAAAAGAAACAACAAACTAGGGTGGAGCATAAAAAAAACCCTAAAGGTACAAATTTAAAAAATAAAAATCTTACTTTCTCCATTGTGGCCTTATGGTATGCAATGCACTCACTGCATGCATACAGGGGAACCCCCTCAACTGCCACTGCAAACAAGAGCAAGTCTTGGCAAGGATGTTTACTGTGAACACAGAGTTCTTTGGACTAGTCACCATATATAACTCTCCAGCCACACAAGGGTCAACACCATAATCAGTCACAAAATCCAACATTTTCTTAATCAACTTAAGAGCACTAGGAACCAAATTTCCATTTACCCATGATGCAGATTCAGTCCTCCTATTGTACCATGTACCCATCACTAGGTTAGCATACATTATGCCTATCATTATAATTGGTTTGTTTCTCATCTTGCAAATCATACTGTTAAAAGACTCTGAAAAATTGTTGTTCATATGTTCACAACAGTGAATAGGGTTAAAAAAGGCCCTGGACCATGTAGCAGGATCTTCTCTCCTAAGATAATCACCAGCTGCAGCATTCTCTTTCACTATATTGTCTAAATGTTCCTGCCCAGCCAATATATTGATAACAAATATCAGTCAGTGCATAACCAAATCAAAAAATAGCTTAACTTCCATGTGAAACAGTGCATAAAACAATAACAATTACCTGAAAATGTTTTTCTTTGTATGCTTTTGCTGCATTCCACAAAGAACAGTATAAATCCATACCCTTATAATACTTCTTGAAATTTTTGTATAAATGTCTGCATTTTAACACATTGTAATTAAAGTAATGCCTTTAACTGATCAAGTATACAAAAGTTAAAGTTACATAAAAAAATTACCTCCAACAGTATCTGTGGTGATGGTCAGGGAAGACTATAGCAACAGCTTCTAATAAACCTTTTTGCCTATCTGAAATGAAAGCCACTTTCACTGGATGTGATAATATTGCAGACTTCATGTGCTTCAAAAAAGTGATCCAATTCTCCTTTGTTTCAGCTCTGCATACCATAATTCCTAACATTACTAACCCATTTTGTCCATCAAGTGCAGTTGCAGCCATCAATACTCCTCCAAACTCTCCTGTTAGATGGCAGGCATCAAGCCCTATAACTCCCCTGCATGCTTTGCAAAAACCTCTCATTGCAGGTTCAAATGAGAGTGTCATACTTTCAAATGTGTTTTCCTTAGTGTCAAATGTGAACTTAGTAATAGACCCTTCATTACACTTGGTAAACATCCTGCAAAAGGCTGGTACTTCATTGTAGCTCTCTTTATAATTACCATATAATGATTCTAAAACTAGATTCCTAGCCTTCCATGCACACATATATGGTATATTAACACACTTTTCAGCTAAGAAGTCTTCCTTGATTTTATTAGGGTCTGGAACAACTTTTTTAGGCTTATTCTTCATCTGATCAAGAACAAAGTCCTTTACAAAATGAGGATCAGCAGATCTATTCCTATTTTTGTGATCCCCTTCACACTTGTGTTCCAAATTTATTTTCCTAAGAACAAAAGTATTCTCACCCTCCTTCTTGCTAGCATACACAAACCAAGGACAATCATGTTCTTTCTTAAACCTACACTCAGCCTTAATTCTAGAGGGAGCACTTCTATCCAACCTAAATTGACACTTATTAAGAATACAAAAACCTCTGAGATGTTTCTTAAATGCTTGCTTACTTTCAAATCTAGTTTTTACCTCCATTTTGGTAGGATCTACAGGAGTAAATACCTCTTCTTCAGGCAATAGATCTCCATCATGTTCACCCTTCATGTACTCACCAAAATCATCATCAAAGTCATCCATGTAAGTAGGTCTTTCATCCACATCCTTACCTGCACATTCAAGATCGACATCAGTACCATATAATAAGTTACAAATTAAAATAGCTGAAATAATTTATAAATGAAATATACCGTTTTCTTTGTCTTCTTCTTCTTCTTCTTCTTCTCCTTCTTCATTGTCTTCTTCACTGTCTTCTTTTTCTTCTTGCTCTTCTTCATCTGACCCATACTCAATGTCTTCATCACTGTCATATAATGGAGCAGCATCTGGATCCTCAATTGGGTGACATTCATCTAATTTAATGTTTTCTAACTGAATATTCTCTACATCATCATCAAATTCAGTGGCTTGGGCTGGTTTTGACTGACTGCAACTAACATGAGAATTTTTACTAACTCTCTTCTTTGGTGTAGTCTTTGGAGTCCCCAAATCTGTGAAACTCAGCTTTCTTGATACACCTTCTGCTGATTTATCCACACTATTTAGCCTTGGAGATCTTCTAGGAGTGATTTTCTTACTAACTCTCTTCTTTGGTGTAGTCTTTGGAGTCCCAAACTGTGTATCCTTCATCCCCATCCACAAACATATACACCCCTCCTCATTCACATAAGAATCCTCCCAAAAATTATCAAAATCATCATTGTTTAACAATGGCTCTGGCATACATGGATCCTTAAACCAATATAACTTAAACTTCTCTTTAACATCCATAGACAAACGCTTATATACCATATACTCAAGCATCCTCAACTCTGTTTCATCTCGATGGCAATCAGGAAATACCAAAGTCTCATTCTTTGGTTCCACATATACACTGATATTCCTCAATATAAACTTACTGCAACACAAATGAAAAGAAATCAAATATAAATCCTAAAATCTCCCAAATAAACTCTAATCAATCAATCAATCAATCACGAAAATTACACCCTAATTAAACAAATAACATCTGAATTTCAATTAAACCCTAATTACAAAAGGGGAAAAACAGAAACCCTAATTTCAAAAGGGGAAAAACAGAAACCCTAATTTCAAAACCTAATTAAGCAATAATTCATAAAATCAAACCAACAATCACAAAATTAATACCCTAAAAAATTGGGTTTCAAATAAACCCTAATTACAAAGAAGATAAAAAAACAGAAACCCTAAAAATCGATCAATTAACTATCAGAACATTGATTTTCATCATATATTAAGTCACGGGTTTCGTTAATCTCACCTTGATTCAGAGTATTTCAATCCCGGTTTGTACCTCATCTTCACTTTATCAACACCGTCTCTGAATCCCTAAATAAGCAGATTTTGTCTTCCAAATTAACTTTGGTTCTTCACTAACATCTTCGTCTTCAACAAAGCCAGATTCTTCTCTAATAATCAGTTCCCTAATCGTTTCAAATACCTAACCCTAGTTTCTACAGAAGGAAGAGCGACCAGAACGAGAAACTGAAAGAGAGAGACTGAAACTAGAAAAAAGAAAATCTATTACACCCCACGCGTCTTTTGGAAGTGGGTAAGGGTTTGATAGTAATATCACGGACCGAGTTTGACTTTGTCAAAGCAGCTGACCAAATCGGTGGGTCCATCTGTTATATCTAACGGTATGGCCACTTTATAAAAGATTTTTGTTTCTCTGGCCGGTTTATTAATTATATGGATGGAAGCTGGTTAGTTTATGAATTTGCCCATAAAAAAACCCACAGAATATCAAACCAACAAATCAAGAAAATTTGTTTTTGTTTTTTTTGTTTTTTTTTATATGGAAAGAGGGGAGAAAAATTGCTTATAAACACCTATATATATACACGAGTGCCATTGTTTTATGCCATGTATAGAAAGAGGTTAGGTGACAAATCAAGAAGTAACAACTAAAAATGGTTCTTAAAGAAAATTAAGTCAGGGGGTAATTGAGATAATAAACCTTTTTATCCCCCGGACTGTAAATGTCGCACGAACTTGCTGCTCAAAGAATCTTCCTGCCGTGACTTATAATTTCGCAACCCTTCCTGCAAAAGTTGTTACGAAGAAAAACCATTTCACTCTCGAAATTTGCATAAGAAAAACCATTTGCATACGAAATAAAAATAATTCCAAATTGTTTCCAAGTCCCTAATCACAATATGAATCCTAGCCTAACTACCAAAGTAGAAGAGAGGCATAACAGGAACAATAGAAAAAAAAACTAAAATACGAATAATAGAAAAAAAGAAAAAAAGAATTAGATTTAAAATAAAAATAATAGATTCACGATGATTATAAAGGTCGCCATCAAAAATCTCCCACGTTCTTTCTTGTGTCTCTGCAAGGAGAAGAGAGGCATTAGAGATGTGCATAAGAAGACCAATGAAAACATAAAAGAACCAAATAAACCTTTGTCGACAGATTCCATAGAAAGAAAAATTGAAATCATCGTAAATTTTGAACCCTTGAACTTGATCACCAAGAAAACTTCAAGAAATAGTTTTTTTTCTTCCGAAAATACTATTCTTTTGTCGCTAAATTTGGCATAAGATAGATTTGTTTCTCCCGCTGCTAAATTTGGCATGAGATAGATTTGTTTCTCTTCCAGACGTCATTGCCTGTTAGGAAACTAACATAAGAGTGGAATAATATCTGGTAAATATAGACTTAAAATAAGAATACAATTCCATACTTAAACCGCAAATCCATATTTAAATGGAAAAAATATACTTTTGTCAACCTAACTCAGGAGTCCTATATTTGTTTCTCAAAGTACATCTACGTTTATTTAGGAATTTTAGATTTTAAGATCTTGGTTCCCATATATATTTAGCTTAATTTGGAATGTAATTATATTCTTGCCGAAAATATATCGAACCAATACAAACATATTAGCGCGATTATATTTTTCCTAAAATATATATCAAAACTAAATTAAAAAACACGTTCTGAATATATTCCGCTAAAAAATCTATTTTTAGCAGTTGCCGTGCCACATATCTGACGGTCCCAATTTTATTAAAAAGATGTAAACACGATGTAAGAATATGAATAAAATATCAACCAATCAGGATCAAGGGTTTCGTCTACTCACAACATAAAAAGAGGGTGGACGCTACCGCTCGATTTGGAACATCAGATTGAATCAATTCGATTTAAATTAACGGCCACGAAATGTAGGGGGTATAACTTGCTTTTCAGCCAATCAGGAGCGAGGGTTTTGTTCACCGGCCAATGAGAGGGGAGGTTACCGCAACTCTCGACGTGGTGTGAGAGATGGCGTGGGGTTTTTAGGTTGTAGATGTGCAACCAGATTGGAATATCATCGCAAACGGAAGTTTTCTTTTTCGTTTTTTTTTTTTTTTTTGGGAGGAAAAAGATTAAGTGAGGGATCTAGGGTTTAGTCATTACAAAAAAATAATTGTTAAGGGGTTTTTCAAATTACTTCGTAATGTTTTTTTTTTTTTCTGAGTATCCCTCAATTTGTGGTGATATCCCTCGATTGTGGCTTCATCTTTTTGGGGTGGGTGGTGTTTATTTTTATTTGTTTTTGGTGATTATACCACTAAGGTTAAAGGGATCCCCATGGCTTAGTGACTCTCTCCTTGGCCGAGTTCAAACCTAACTCCACCCCTGTAACTTATGAGCATTAACTGAGATAGAAGGACCACCTCTTTTAGCCGCAGTCAAATGGGTTGTCTACTAATTCCAGATAAATCAGTTAAGAAGATGGAGTCTTCACAATGGAATTATTAGTGGAACAAAGCAAATTCACAGGGTTACAGAATTATAGGATGGAAAGAGTTAAATAAGCTAAAACGAATGGGAGTTTTAGGTTTCAAGAATACTAGGTATTTCAATGAAGCTCTCGTAACTAAACTTGCATGGTGAATGCTTCATGAACCAGAGGCCAAGTGGGTGCAAATTTTGCAAGATAAATATTTCAGAAATATCAACCCTCTTTATGGGGATATTAAAAAGAAAGGTACTTGGATCTGGCAGGGGATTCAAAAAGATCTTCAATGGATTAATATATTTCATATATGGGAGATTGGTGATGGTTCCACAGTGGAAGTGAATAAAGGTCATTGGTTTGGGAATGTATCGCATACAAACTATCAGACTCCTGCGTTCAATATGCAATCTCCTGATATCAAGGTTTCTGAGCTTATTGATCATCAAAATCGAACTTGAAGAACATACATGCTGCAACAGATATTTACCAATAATCAGATTACTCAGATAGAGGATATCTGAATACCTCGTCAACCAACTGTGGATACTCTTCAATGTTCTCTTACAAAATCTGGAGCATTTACAGTAAATTCTACTTATAATGTTATCTTGATGCAGCACTCTCCTCAAGTGGTTTCAAGGTAGCAGAAAAGAATGTGTCTTCTGATTTGGTACCTTGAAGTTCCTTTCAAATGCCAAATATTCGTATGGAAAATTACAAGAGATATCTTGCATGTTGCAGCCAGGTTTCAGAGGATTGCTAGAGTAAACAACATCAACTGTATGATGTGTGATAATGATCTGGAAACCAAGGACCATCTGCAGAATTCATTGGCCTTTTGCTCGAGTTATATGGTTTGGGGTCTCAAATATCATTCTTCAAGATGCTTACCAATGCCATAATATTTAAGACTGGATTTATCATGGGCAGATAGGGATAATTTAGTGTCCAGTGCCAGAAAGGAATTGCTTAATTTGGTTGTGACACTATGTGGCATATATGGAAGAGTAGATGTGTGAAAGTCTTTGATGTAAAACATTTTCATCTTAGAACCATCATGCAGCAAGTTCTTAAATTCTATCAGGATCATAACGTTTACATTCAATCCAGTTCTACTAGTCTTACTAAAGACTCTAGTCTAAACTTTACTAGGCATTGGGCATCTCCTCCTTTTAATTGACTAAAAATTAATTTGATGCTTTTATTCTTCCTGCCACTAATACAGCTAGTGTGTATCTTGTTATTCTCAATCATACAGGATTTTTTATGGAAGCCATGGCCTTCACAATGAGGGCAAGGGATGAGGATTAGGCTGAATCTCTTGCTGTGTTAAAGTCTGTAATTCGGATAGAATAAAAAAGACTTAGCAAGGTAATTCTGGAAGATGATAATAAATCTATAATGGAATCTCTGAGGAAAGGTCAATTATAGGGTGTTAGATAGGAAGATAAGTATTTGATGTCTGAATGTTTAAGTTGAATTAGTAGGTTATCAGAAAATGGAAATTGAATAATTGTCCCTACTTCTGTCGGGCCTTCATAAATATCCCTGACAGACTTCACAAATATCCCTAATGGCAAAATCGAAATTTCTAACAAAATCATAATTTATATGATTCCTCATTTGACCTTCTCTCTAACTTTCGTTCTTTTTTCTTTCTTACAACTCAAGAGATTTTAATCGTTCCCACCACCACCATCTCTGCCGCTTCCTCCACCACTATTATCTCGATCGTCTCCACAAGAACCAGCACCACCATCTCCGTCACTTCCGCCACCACTATCATAAAGTGATTAGAAATCTTTCGGTTTCAAAATAGATTCCAGAAAAACATTCGTGATTTTCGAAAACTTAATTTCGTCGATTTCATATCGATTTTCTAACTTGTTTCATGATTAAAGCATAGATCTATAACTATCTTGTCTCATCTTTGTTTTGCAATAAAAATTTTGAAAAAAAAAATAATTTTTCTAGGGTTGTTGTTTTCAAGATCTGAGAAGAGTTTGAATATGTAGTTTTTGATGAAACATCGATGAAGGAGATCAATAAATAGAGTTTTTAAGCTTGTACAGATGGATAAGATTGAGTCAACATTTTGGCTGAAATACTGAGAATGGAATCGCAGGTGGGATTGAAGCTACAGATTACAGTATGGTTGGGGAGGAGATTCAAGGGCATGGAGTTTCTGCTGAGTTGATGTGGAATTCATTTTTTCATATAGTGATTAAAAGGATTGGAAATGGGTTTTATTTGCTGCAAGATAACTATGGAGATGCGGTAGTGATTGTTTGGCAGGGAATAAACATATGGTGTTGTAAATCTGTGTGTTGCAGTGGTGTTTGTTGCGGTGCTGTTATGGGATTTCTGGCTAAATGGATGGATATGCACTGGTGTTGATAATGAATGACTCGATTTAATGGTGTTGAAGTTGTTGTTATTTATGAATCTATAGGTGATGACCAATTGATGTTGTTTATATGTTTTTATGGGATCAATTGTTGTAGTCGACCCAATTTTTATGGGATCAACTACGGTTGTTGATCCATTTATGGGATCAACTCTTGTTGTTGACCTAATTTTTTATGGGATCAACTACTGTTGTTGATCCTTTCAACTCCTATTGTTGACAATATTTCCTTGGATAAGTATAATCGTGCTTGTAGGTTAAATCTTGCTTGTAGTTTAAATCAGGTAAATTTCTTCCAATGTTGAACTTGTGGTGCAATGGTAGCATGACTGACTCCATGTCAGATGAAGCGTGTCCGACTCACGCCAAGTTCACTCCATTTACATGAATCAACTTCTACTGTTGATCCTTTTTTTTGGATCAACTACCATTGTTGATCCTCTAAATTGGATCAACTTTTACTGTTGGTTCTATTTTTATTTTGATCAACTACTGTTGTTGATACAAAAATATCTGAACCAGTGGTGGCGCGGCGACGACGGTGGCGGTGGTGGCAGCGGCGCGGACTAGTAGTGGTGGCGGCAACGGACTAGTGGTGGTGGAGGACTGGTGCTGGTGAAGGAGTGGTAGTGGAATATTAGTAGTGGTGGCGGTTGGTAGGTGGTGGTTGTTGAACGGTGGTGGTGGAATGGTAGTTGAATGTTGGTGGTGGTAGTGCTAGTGGTGGTGGTGAAGTGGTAGAGGAAGAAATTTGTTCCATTTTGAAATAAAGAAAAATATTATATGGGTGAGGCTGGCAACTTAATGCACGATGGTCGGTTGGTCCTAGTTGGGTACATGTACTCCTTCAAAGTTGTCATTGTTGGCACAGTAAAAATCCTAGGGGTGAATTCCTCACTAAGACTTAAATTCTCAAAATTGAAGTTTCCAAAAACAGGGCTCTCCAAAGAAGAGTCTTCGAGCTCCCCGTCTACAAAAGAAAAACCTCTAGGATCGTCACTAATCAAACGGCCAAAAGTGTCTCTTTTCCAAGCACGCTCACTAATGGACTTGAGCGATTTTGGCATACACTAAAAATTAAAAAAAAATCCTAAAGAAGGGAGGTTCTAAGCAAACACACAGCAGGCTGACTCCACCAAAGCAAACCTAAAAATTTCTAGCAAACAACAAGCATGATGGATCCACTTAGATTGTTTCTAGACTAGCTTCTAATCTTTCGAAAAGGAATTCGTTATAATCTAAGCAAACCTCTCTGGATCGATCCGAATAAAGTGAGTCGAAGAGAAGTAGGGGAAGCTCAGAGGAGCTTTGATACCCCCACCTCTTTGGCAACGCTTCCCTGGGTTACAAGGCGGCTCTAATCGACTTACAGTAATCTTCCTGAACTTCAAAGTATGCTTAAAAGAGTAACCAATATTTTTCGAACGACTTTCCTATTAAGCGCGTTACCCTATAGGTTTCGTTCTAGTCAATATTTTAAGCATGGGTTCGCGTAGGTTATGTTTTCCTAAGGCGGGCAAGAAGAGAACGGTGATGAAATCCGAACCCTTATCTTGTATGGCCTGTCCTTGCCCTTTACTAGGAAATTAAAATCCGTATTCAGTCCTCAACATATATTCACCTTAAGGAAAACAGTAAGCCCGCTGACAGGGGATTCGCGGGTGTTTCGAAAAACTTACCTCCCATACCAGACGGGGGATGAACCGCTGAAGTCGACTCGGGCCACGACTCCTATGTCATGTACGAACCCGAGGGGCCGAGACGATATCGTAATCGTCGTCCTTCCCTGCAAACAGTTTATATTTAAAACTACCGTTCCGTAGGGTTTAAAAAATAAAAGAATAATGTCCAAAGTTCACAGTTCAAAGTCCAAAAATAAAGTGCAAAAGAAAAAAATTACAAAAATAAAAGATATCCTAATACAATTTCTAAAAATAAAATATAAAAACCTAATAAAATAAAATAAAATAAAATATTTTTCTTTCTTTTCCTTTTCTTTTAGCTTTTATCTTTGGCTCCTAATCTCTTAGTCACCAAAGTCTTTGGCTTAAATTCTTTTCGGTCCAAACTCCAAACCTGTAGCACAAAGAAATATACCGAAAGAAACATAAAATAGAACAAAGAGAAAATAATAAAAATCTAAAAAAAATAATAAATCTAAAAACTCTAACTTAAAAACAAGTCCGCGTCGGCGGCGCCAAAAATTGATCAAATTTTAGATAGTGTTAGTAAAAGGTTCGTTGAGACTTGTGAAAGCAATTGATTTTAGACTTATTTAAACTAAAAATAGAGAAAATTTAAATCCAAATTTGTTTTTAAGATTGAAAATAACCAAGACACTAGATTCCACTATTACACATGAATGAATGATGGTAAAAAATCCAAAACTCTAATTATCTTTAAAATCTCTTTTTCTTAATTCACAAATAATCAAGCATATTCTCAAACATTAATTAAGCATAGATTATCTAAACAAAGTATAACCTATCTAATTGAATCACAACTAATTAAGAAAATTATGCAAACAATTAAAATTCTGCAAAGCAGTGATTTGAGTGAATTATAAAATGAAAATTAGAGAAAAGTAAAATAATTACCAATTATTCATGCATCAATAGCTTCCTCCGTGCCTTGATTACGCGAGAATTAGCTCATCATCATCATGGAAACATGCTCAAAATTCATCTTTATTAATGCTCAAAAATGGTTCACAAATGATGAAATGGGAGAAAAAATGATAAAAACCGGGTTTGTAACACTTAAATTTGTTACAAACTCAACTGTTACAGGAAACGATAACAGATAACCGTCACATAAATTCGTCTATCACCAACCACCAGAGAGAGACTTCCTTGACCCATCAGTATTGACCATAATCAAGTCAGGATCAGGAACAAACCATAAGCAGAATCTAATAAAAGGTAGCACAAACTCGCAGCTAACTCTCATTGTGTCCATAAAGCTCCTAGAGTAAGAATTGTAATCAACCTTGCACTTATTAGAGCTCACTCTAATTTTGAGATACTCTAAGCAACCAACCTGGTCAACAGATGAGAATTCGCTGGGAAAAACTCTACTACGTATTCGTTTGCCTCCACAAGCGGTGAATAAAGTTGTTATGAATCAGCTTCTTCACTCTGGCCACAAGACTTTTCCCATAAAAAGGCTGCACTCACTAATTAATTTCCTCTCTCCAACTACTACATTTATTTATATAAATCCCCATTTTGAGAAGTATCCCAACCAATTCCATCAAGAGCGGAAGATATGTTCTTCACTTTCAGGACCACCCTCACACAACATACAAGTGGAAACTTGAAGTAAGCCCTATTTCACTATTTTATCTATAGTATTTAACCTCCCATGCAGGCTTATCCAAGTGATGAAAGAGTATCTTGGCACATGAGACCTAAACCACCCAAGACTTTTCCAATCGACAATATCTCCTTCTCCATCTAGGACTCTATAAGTTTCTTTCATTATATACTCCGTAGTAAAACTAGCCTTCCAAACAACCACATCTGAAATAGACTGATTAAAATCCATATCCTTAAGCTTCAAAATAGTCTGTCTCAGGTCATCCTCCATGGTATCAGGAAAATACCAACCATCACCATCTAGAAAATCTTCCACTCCTACAATCTGAGTTATTGTAGAGATCACTAATAACACCCTACTGACCAAATCCACTAATTTATCATTAGGATGCCAAAGGTCAGTTTAGAACTTGGTTTTCTCACCACCTCCAATAACATGCATAAAAAGATCCCTATCCACTTCCCTCTGCTCCAAAATCCTCCTCCTGCACCATAGGGCATTATGGGGAACATTAAGAGTCTAAAAATATCTGTTCTTTATGATATTTCTATGTATCCAATATATCCAAATTAATAGTAGTCTTTACACTAACCAAATCCCACATATATTTTAAATTGGCAGCAGCATTTGTGATCTCCACATCCCTGACTCCCAAACTCCCTTCAGCATAAGGTCTACAAACCACATTCCAACTAATGGGGTGATGTTTCCTTCCCATTTCAGCACCAGCCCAGAGAAATTTCTTACAAACTGAATTCATCTCCTTTATTGCTCTCTTGGGTAAGATAAAACAAGACAACTAGAAGAAGATCATACCACTGAACAACACCTTGATCAAAAGCAATCTACCATCATAGGACAATTTCTTTGACTTCTGACTTTAACTCTTTTAGAGACCTTAAAAATCAAAGGCAAGCAATCTTGATAAGATAATATAGATTAAAAGTGTGGGACACCAAGATACCGTGCCGGTAACTCACCCTTACTACAATCCAAGCATAGAATAATCTGAGAGAGAACTTGAACCTTCATAAAAGAAGAGAAAAGAGAAATCTTGTTAATGTTTATCTCAAGACTGGAAATGCTACTAAAATCATCTGAAATAGACTTGAAAAAAGAAGCATCTTGTAAAGCCCCTTTGAAAAAACCAAAGTATCGTCTGGGAAACATAAATATGTAAGTTTCATTAACTTACATCTAGGATGCAACTCAAAATTTCTCATATTTACTTGGTTTTGGAAACAAATGATAAGAATTTCCATAACCATTACAAATAAATAGGAAGGGTGAGGGCGACCTTAACGAAAACCCCTTCTTGAAGAAAAATAGCCATAAGTCGAGTCATTAACGAGAACAACAAACTTTTTCGAAGAAATACAAATAGAAACCCAAGAAATAAACTTTTCAGGAAATGCCATCCTCTTAAGGCACAAAACAACGACATCCAAGCTGACTGTATCATAAGCTTTCTTGATATCGATCTCTGAAGAGCATCTAGGTGAACCATTTATACTCTATGACAGTTCCTAATAAATTCATAAGCAAGTAAACTGTTGTCTTGTTACCTTCTAGTACATGCATGCTTCATTCGAACATCTAAGCTTTTTGTAATATATTTCTAAATAAAATTGCAGCACGAAATATGACGAAAATTAGAAATGGTATTAGGATTATCTACTTTAGGAAATAAAGTTAAAAATAAATTGTTTACCTCGCCAAGAAGTTTTATTTTATTAAAATAATTCTGAATAGCCTTGACAAAGTCACCTTCAATAATAGACCAGCAAGTTTTGAGAAAATGGCTTGTAAACCCATCAGGGCCCGGGGACTTACTAGAACCAATACAATACAAGGCATACACTATTTCATATAGATATAGGAGCACTAAGACCAGAAATATCAACATCACCAATAACACTTGTAAACTGCAAGAAATCAACATCCACTAAGTCAATACCATTGGAACCATTCCCTTTTAATAAAGTAGAAAAAAAAATTTACACTCCAAAGCGATCTCCTTGTCCTTTTCAAGAATATATATTACCAAAAGCATCTTTCAAAGAAAGAATATTGTTCCTATATCTCATTTCCTTCAATGTACTATGGAAAACAAATGATTATTTGAGTATCCTAACTCCATCTACTGCTCTCTAGACTTCTTTCTAAGCATAGATTTCTCATATCTAGCAATTTGGGAATAATGAGAAACAACATTCTTTCCAACAGAAGCCAACGTTATTTATCTTTCTTTGGACTATAAAAAAGAATATCCATGTAACACTCCGCAAATTCTGGCGCTAGAACGAGTCCAGAATTCCGCAACGTCACTATTGTACGTCCAAATTTTTATTTTTAAAACAAGAATAATTTAGAACTAAGAAAGAAAATTCATAAACAAGTTGATACTGCTAGGTTGTAAGGCTTAGGATTCATTTGCTAAAAACCCTTATTTGGAAAATAAGGCTAATGAAGCTAATTGTGTTAGGGTGTATCCAGAAAAACTTAGATTTTAAGAGTTGTTCTATACTTAAAAGTGTTGTATCCAGTGGCTCAAGCATGGTAATTTAAAAACAAAGTTCTTCCACTTCCTACTTTCATTCGTCGACACAGGAATAGAGTTACTTGTCTTAAAGATGATGATTAAAATTGGATTGGTAGAGTAGAAGATGTTGAAATTCTCATCATAAAGTACTTCAAGCTGGTGTATTCTTCTAATAATCCTTTCATTTCTTCTTCCGATTTAAATAATCTTATTTCTTGTGTGTGAAGAAGATATGAGAATTTGGCTAGACCAGCAATTACTGATGAGGAATTTTTGGATTGTATTAAGTAAATGAGCTCTCTTAAAGCTTTTGGGCCGGATGGGCTTCAAGGTATTTTCTTTTTAAAGATTTTTGGGATGTCATTGATCCTTCTGTTTTATAGATTTGTTGATATTAACACTTCCTTTTCAAAAAAAAATATTCCAAGATAACAGAGTTTCAAATTTGACTGCATAACCAAATTTGTAATTAATTTTTAATAATTTTCAGGATACAAATCGTTTAAGTTGGGAGGAGACCTTATAGTTTTCGATGTGAAACGCCATAAATTCATAGCTTATAGTTTTAGGCTGCATCATAAATTCAAAATGAAATTTCATATATGATTCTATATATTGTAAAGTGATTAGACATTCTTTTCAGGTTTTTATGTTATGCATCTATTTATTTGTTTTTGAAAAATTCTTAAAGTAAAATTAACATTATCGTTAAAAAGAAAGACACACGTATGTACATATTTCTTTGTAAGATATCTTGTTATATGTTTCGGGTTGCTCCTAGACTTGGAAGTGCATAACATAGATTACACATACTTATCGATAAAAAAAAATAGAATTATTTGCTCAAAATCTAAAATATTGAAGAAAAAAAAGAGAGAAAAAGATATTAATATGAGTCACATATAATCTATGTGTTACCACATAACCTAAATAAATTAACCAATCACTAAGTCTATAGCAGGGACACTAGCACGGTAACACCATTTAATTTTGGATACCCAATTTTTTCAGGAACAAAAGATAACAAATATACAAAAATAAAATCTAGGTATTCAGTAAGATTCCACAAACAATCTTTGCCTAACATAAATCACATCCACTGCTTGCACTAGAAGAATCTAAACCGTCAGTACAAAATCTAACATCATATAAGAGTGAAATGAGAAAATAGTTGTTTACCTATTTATAAACTTTTTATATTACTCCTTATACATTAACTTTTTTTTATTAATATTTACCCGTGTTTTCAAAACTTATATATTAACTTGGGATTTGCATAAACTCATATTCATTCATAAATTAACAGATTTGCTACATACTAACGAACTTTGCAAATTTCAAATTTTGATATACAACTGTTATACTAGATTTTACATTGAATATATAGGTATGAAGTTTCTTTTTTGCATATGATCATTATTCGATACTACCTTTACTTTCAGTTACTTACTTTGCTATATACTCCCTCCGTTCCACTTTAGATGATGTTTTAGGAGTTTTCACGCAGATTAAGAAATGGAGAGAGATATAAAAAAATTCTATGTATACCCTGGAGAAAAGTCTTCAAACATTAATTGCTATTAGTGTATTTGAAAATAAATTTATGGTTCCAAGACAAAATGTTAGGGTATAGTTGGTAGTTTTGTGGGAAAAATATGAAAACTATCAAGTAATGTGGAACAAAAAAATAACCCTAAACACTCATCTAAAGTGGAACGGAGGGAGTATGTATTTGAAGCTGCACTGTTACGTGATCAGACAATCTATGTAACACATGATTACAAAGATATTATACCCTTCCTCGCATCACCGTTTCCGACTCCATACATCCAACATATTTAAATCAAACATGATTAGATGACTATACTTGAGCAATTTTTTAGGTCATCTTTAAGCTTTTTATGTTTTATTAGCAATTGTGACCACTTGGAAATTTGCAAATGGAAACATTTACTTTGATTTTTATGGTCATCCAACGATATTGAAGTCCACAATTTTGGTATGATGTTTGCTATCTGAATGCCTATACAGTTTCGTTTTTGGTATTATTTCCACTCGTACTTACTTGTTTTGTTTGTTTTTGCAGATTCAGTAGTCAATACCAAGAGGCCCCAGCCGCAACATATCCCAAAGAAGAAGGTGGTGGTGGTGGTGGTGGTTCGTGTTGCAAGGGAAGATGAACATGATGCAATCAGGAAGAAACCTGTGGTACTTGAAGAGATGTGATGTGTAAAGGATAGATAGGTGGTGCTGAAGGAAGTTGTTCTGTTCCAAACTATGATTATTTCTAACTATGGTTAAGACTTGTGTTTGGTTCTGATTTTGAAAATCTTGGAAGAGACTCTATTTGATTTAGAGGTTCTCACTTTGGATAACTAAATTATCTAATTTGAAGAAATTAATTAGTTTGATTGCCTATTTGTTTTGATGGTATTTTTTCTTTTCTTACAAAATTATGTTTTTTTCTTGATGATCTGTTATGCTAAGACAAAGATAGTGTCTATCTTTTTCATTCAAGTATGACTGATCGAACCTTCATTTTAAAAATAGATATGAGAAATTATACTTTGATTTTACAATAGAGATCAAACCAAACCCAAAATGACACTATTGGAAGTATCGTTTTTACGATTTCAATCACCTTTGATTGTATATCCGAATTGGAAATTGCAAATCCTAATTAAGTAAGAAAGGCCTCGTAGGATCAATTATCTTTCATTCAAACATTTGATTACAATTTTATCGAATCCTTTAGTTGAGACGTGTTCCGAATTTGAGAA
This sequence comes from Papaver atlanticum, assembly GCA_023531105.1. Taxonomy (NCBI): domain Eukaryota; kingdom Viridiplantae; phylum Streptophyta; class Magnoliopsida; order Ranunculales; family Papaveraceae; genus Papaver; species Papaver atlanticum. The sequence continues at coordinate 246,256 of JAJJMB010004754.1, read as the reverse complement.
TTATAAAATTTCTGATATATATAAAAGTTGAGCGAAAGGAAGGAATCTATAATGAAACCTCATAAACTTTTTCTAAAAGATGTATCTATAAATATATGTATAACCCTAATAGTAGAGAAGATATGATGTACTCAAGATAAAAGAGCTGATAAAAATATTAAATGAGCATGTCATATGCTGCTTAAGGAGCCCACTAAACCTACATTAGTACATGTTGGATAACAATATCATGTTAATTAAAATTATTCAAAAAATAATCAAGGACAATCAAGTTTACTACTTCATTGAGATAAAAGAAACAAGTTATGATGTGTAATTGATTGAGATACTATTCTTTCAATCAATTGGTGATATCTCCACTCAACAAGACCAGTAAATTAACTTAGTGAAGATAATATTAAGAGTAAGCTTTATTCCTTTCACCAATCCACAACTATTAATTTAATTTTTCTTTAAGGTGGAAAAGTCTTTACTGAGATTTTTAAGTGATTCTTGTATTGATGACAACTTTCACTCAGAACATTATAATAAGGAATTTTTTTAGGAATTCGTTTATTTGATGAGGATATTTTGACTTGTCACGCCTTCCAAAAATATATCATTTCACCCAATTTGATATCTTACACCTTTAAATCTAGTAATATTCCAGGCCCTGGTAACAAACACTATAATCCATGTTTATTATAATTTTTCTATTTGCTATTTGTTCGTCTTCTTCCTCAAAATTAAAACAAAAAACAAAAAAAAGAACAACGGGTGTTAAACCTATTCATTTCACCTAATTACTTCAACTAATGTCGTATTTGGATCAAGTAACCAATATATTAACTAAGATGTGTAAACTCTAAGATTTATGGCACAACCTCAAGCTATGCGATATATAATAAGATCATAGTTTTGAGGTTGTGCGACTCTCATGATTACAGAATTGATGTTGATACTATATATGTGTGTGTGTATGTGTGTGTGTCTGTCTGTCGATGATCAAAACAACACAAACATCATCATGAAACAAAATAAGGCTCATGAATACTTTCATAATGACTAAGCATTCGACACAAACATCATCATGAAACAATCATAAGGCTCATGAATACTTTCATAATGACTAGTACTCAACTAATAATCCGATCTTTAAATTTCAAATATTTTAATGAGCAAACTTGGTTAAACTTACTAGCTTAGAATTTTGATACCACACAATTCTCAAAAAAGTTTACCATTTTTCATTACCTACTTTGGCAGTTCAACTTTAATGGCAATACTCTATGACATTCAGGTCATGTTGGAGATATGCACCATTTACCGATAAACTAAAACATCAAATAAATTCATTTGGGAGGAATTAAGACACACATAAAGCTTTTCCGACATATGACCCCAACTGCGGATTTGCTATATTTTGTATCCTTAAATATTCATATGGCATGATATATTTGGGCACCAAACTCAGCTTCGTATAAGAATATAAAAACTAATTATTTAACTTAATAGTGTTTTTATAAAAATCATTAACACCAAATTAGCACAAAAATCAAATGATTATTTTATCATCCATGAATTTAATCTTTTTGAGTAGTTAATTTGTTAATCCAATCTAACCACTAAATAGGGACAAAAACATATATATCACACATTTTACTTATTCTAACTACTCTTATTGATTCTAAACATGAACATGCGATCCACGATAATTAAAAATAGACTTTCTGAAGATAAGAAAACAACAAACATCGATATTTAAAAAAAAAAAAAAAAAAAAACCTTGTTTTGACAGTTTCTCGAACAAACAAGGTCGATCAGCAAGACAGTCAGCTTATTTAAGTTACTAAGTTGACTAGACCAATACATATTTTGTTATGTCATGTTCGCACTTAGAGCTTCTCCAATGGAATTATGTGAAGATAAATGTCTAAACCCACATAGGATATACATTCATTTTCCCTAAAATCCGTCTCCAACCCCAACGTCTTAAATCAATGTGAAAATGACATGGATTAGTTTTTGTCAGACATTGTAAAAGTGAATGTCAAGCTATCCTAGTAAGCTTTTGATTAACTGAAGTTAATTCCAATATATTAAATAACCATTTTTAGCTCTAATAAAATCTTAAAATTACTAAAAATAAATTTTGCATTCAATAACAACATCATCACAAACAACACCATTGGAGATAAACTACTTTTTTCACCTAAACTTAATAAGGGGAAAATGGAATAAGCATGTCTTGTTTGTGTTGTCACCTAGGAAATACATACAAAAACCATTGGAGAAGGCCTTAGTCAGTCTCAACAAAAATTCATGACCAAGAAATTGACAAGGCACCATCTAAGTAAAAAGGAAAAATAAAAGGCATGTGGAAACAAGTATGTTAATAGGTTCTTTTAATTCCACAACCTTACATTTTCATTATTTTGTAGTAAGCTTATTTTTGTATCATGTCAATAGATCAATAATCCTTTGTCCACCAAATGGCTGGATCTGGATGAGTTTGCAAACTCAACTTGTTGGGTTTGTGAACAAAATAAAAATCTAAAAGGATATGCGGGAGAAAAATAAAATTCTATAAGAAAACATTCCTTTCATGGGTTCGTGAACTCATCCTATTGGGTTTGAGAATTCAACATGAAAAAACTCATGAATTGAGACTTTTCTAGATTTTTCAGGTTCTTGAAATTAAATTTTGAGTGTGTGAAACTTGAACTAAAAAGTTTATTAGTAGTAAACTACATGACTTAATCTTGCAAATTCACAAGATGAATTTCGCTAACTCAATCTTTTAATTTTCACTTGGATTTTCTCTTATGACCCTTGGTTTTGAACCTAGTCAAGCCAAGCTTGGATTACGAAATTTCCACTAAACTAAGCAAATTCCTAGTCTCTACTAAAATTCTCATTTGTAATTATTCATTACTAAAGTGTTTTCCATTTTGACGAATGATAGATAGATAGAAGAGAAAGAACCCGAAAGGAGAATTAATCTTTATTCCTTCCCTATTGATAAAGTTTGTCAAAATGATGTATGCATGTGATCTTCAGTCTTCAATCCTCAAGAGCAACTTGGATAATCCTAGGACTCTGTGACCTAATCTTATCAAGTCTGGAGCTCGAATTTAGTAGGATAAATGAAGAAATGGTTTTGGCATCTAAATTAAACCAACACATGTGGGTTCAACAGAGCATTCATTCTAACACTTTCCGAAGTTACATACTTGACATATATAGTCAAGATATCAACATGATGTAAATATTCTTGTTTGTTGCAAGTATGATCATGTTCAAACACTTTCAGTATAATCAAGAATGATAATGAAAGTCATGGAGGATATGTAGCCTTGAGTACCAAAGGAATGAATATGAACAATAATAGATTAAAATTATATACTCATAAAGTGTTTAAGTTTCATGGCATTTGAACTTTCATACTTAGCTTGCACATATTCTGAAATTTGTTAATCACGAAAGATAGAACAAACAAATCGAAAATAAAAATCCGATTGGAATATGGATTCAGATCTTGGTTTGAATATGAATTTGAATTAGTCCGAGTTCTTAATTGAGTACGAAACTTAACGAAATTGTTGTCTAACATGTTTCCGAAGCATAAATCCAAACTAGATTTGAGATACCTAGTTATTGAAAGTTCAACACTAAGTAGTAGCAGGTAATATATTAGTGTTATGCCGGAACCATCAAAAGTATTGAAAACTATACTTCGTAACTCCATACAATAAGTTATAGAACACGACTGATGTATATCATTCCTTCGACATTTTGATCTTAGATGATGATTAAATCACTTTTATTGAAGTAGTGTAAAAAAAAATTGTATGTTATATTTTTCAATGAATAGCTATGAGAATTAGATAGAAATGGAACAGTCGTTCAATAGTTACTAACCTCTTATTTGAAGGATGATGTCTTTGTTTGTTTTTCAGTTCTTCCTCTTCAAATTTTCAAGAGTAACCAGTATTTTGTCTATATGCTTCTAAGTACTTGGTCCAACCTAACGAAGTTGACTTAGCGTTTCAAGTGATGAGTTTTAACATCTAAACTTGACAACCAAAATTGATACACCAATGTTGTTCGGGTTAACCGAGCAATGATATAACAACATGTTTATTTTCTTCAATAGATATATCAATAACACTTCTGCATGGTAATTTACCAAATAAAATTTACAGTTTATGCAACCCAACAGTTTATATATTATGGTTTACCAAACGTAGCATCTTCTTTTTTTTCACAGCACACCACGATAGAAAAACGCTTTTCTAAAACTCACAACAATACCACACTCCTGTGTAGACTTACTCCCACTTATCTTCAGATTTATGACTTAAAACAAAAATAAACACACTACAACATCATAAAAATATAAATTTGGGGGAAGATCCGGTGACATGGTTATAATGACATTTGGTTGACATTTTTCTTGTAAAATTCAAATGACAATAAATTTGAAGCTAATTTTTTTTTATGGCATATTCCTCTCATAAATATCTACCTTCTTACCAAAAATGAATGGGAGAGACTATCTGTGAATCCATTGAATCGGGCGATACACTCAGTTTAAAAATTCTTCAAAACTCTCTCATTTTCTGTGAGATTTCATTTATTCTGATTGAATTCAGGTGAGTAAACAATGATTGGTGTCTTGTTTTACTTGATTTCTGCTTTTTATTGTTAATTAAATATGTCGGAACAAAATAATAATCGATCAGAACATGATTCTAGATCGAAATTAAAAAAAAATGAATCTGGAAATGGGGCTCATGTTTCTGAAGTAGAACGAGATCGTGTGATGAGGAAAGATCCATCTCTCTTCATCTCAGATGAAGATATTGATAAAAGTTTAGAGGAATGGAAACATAGTTTAATTGGAAGACTTGATTTTGTTAAAATGAAGTTTGAATTTGCTTTGAGGAGGCAATGGAAACTTAAAGGAAATGTTCAACTAATACCAAATGGGAAAGGATTTTTTATTATCAAGTTAGATAATTATGGGAGATTGAAACTCAAGTTCTGAAACTCAAACTATGGGAACGAGATTTTAAGACTGAGAATCAAAAATCTTCTACAGCTTTTGTATGGGCTCAGTTACCAAATCTGAGTATTGAATACTGGAAGGAAAAGATAGTAATGAAAATTGGTGAAGCTATTGGTAGACCAATCAAAATTGATGAAACAACAATGAAGAAGGAGGTGGGATACTATGCTAGTGTGTTAGTTGAGAATGATTTTGCTAAGGAAATACCATCTCAAGTTTGGATTGAGACTAAATATGGTGGGTTCTATCAGAAGGTGTTATTCAACAAAATTCCCAAATTCTGTAATCACTGCAAGGTAGTAGGGCATTATGTTGCAGAATGTAGGAAAAAAAAAAAGAATCAGCTAGAAAGGAGGACACTCAGGGTGAAAAAATTGTGAAGACCAGAAAAGTTTATAAACCCAAAGTCATGGAAAAACCAAAGATTGGTTTTGATATATGCTATAGCAGTGAAGAAGCTTCAACTTCAAATTCTCAAATGGTAGATAGTGGAGATGAAATAGTGGATGCCATAGTTCCCTCTATAGGAGGAACAAGAAACAAATCTCATGAATGTCAAGGATCCACTGGGATATTTCATGCTTTACAAAACATGAGTGAAGATATTTTTGGGTCTCATACTATTTTTCCTGTATTATCAGTCTCAAAGGTTTTGGAGGCAGTTGCTAGTTCACCCTCAGTAAACAATGTGGTTACAGTCATTCTAGCTAGTGGTGAAAAGCATACAAATAAAAGTAAGGAAGAAAAAGGCATTTCAACCAAGGAGGTGCAAGAAAAATCTTGTAAGACAGTCAGTACAGTAACTACTAGAAAACAAGCTGCAATTTTACTGGAAATGGTGGTAAAAATGGTCAACTGAGGAGAAGTAATAATTCTTCTCAAACTTTATCTTCTAAATGAGAGTGATCTTCTGGAATGTCAGAGGCCTTAGGAGATCCAAGGCCAAAGACAAACATAGAAGTTTAGTTTAAAAAAATTGTCCTTCTTTAGTTATATTAGCAGAACCAAAAGTAAAAGATTGTGAAGATTTTTGTAAAAAATTGAGATTACCTGGTATGTATTATAAATTCTTTCATAATTCAAGTGATGACAGAAAGGGTAATATTTGGGTGCTATGGAGCTCTGCGTTAACAACTTCTTCTATTATTTCCAATACTACTCAAGCCATAACAGTTGAAGTGGGTCGTACATTGATAACTGGTATTCATGCTGCTTTCTTGACAATAAACAGAAGAACATTGTGGATAGAGTTAATGAATATTAGTGAGCTGAATAAACCTTGGTTGGTGTTGGGAGATTTTAATACTGTTTTAAATTTAGAGGAAAAGATTGGTGGGTTAAGGCCATTGAGAAGCTCTATGACAGAGTTCTCAGATTGTCTAAATTTTTGTGGATTAATACAAGCTCCTAAAACTGGGATGGCTTTTTCATGGTGTAATAATAGAGTGGGAAAAAAGAGAATAGTTTGTAATTTGGACAGAGCAGTGTATAATGAGAAATGGCTAGATTTGTATCCAAGCTGGGCGTACAAAGTGGGAGTTAGAGGAGTGTCTGGCCATGGAGTGCTTTATGGAGCAAATGCTGAAATTCTAAAACCAAAAAATGTTCTTTTTAGAGCCTTAAAAATATGGATGAACCACCCTGAGTTCTTGCAATTGATTACTGATTCATGGAATGAAGAGGTGAGGGGTAATCCAGGTTTCATCTTTACGAGTAAGCTGAAGACTTTGAAAGTCAGATTGAAACAATGCAACTGGAGTGTATTTGGTGATATCAATAATAAAATTAAACAAGCAGAGGAAGAAGTCTTCATTGCAACCCAAAATTCTGATAAAAATCCTAGTGATAATTTTCTTCTCAACAAGTTAATCACTGCTAGAGGAGTGCAAGAGGTATTAACTTAGCAACATAAAAGAATGATTCAACAAAAATCAAAAGTCAAATGGCTGAAGGAAGGAGCCTCAAATTCAAGATTCTTTCATACTAATTTAAAAATTAGAAGAGCTCAAAATTTAATTGTGGAATTGGAAAATGCAGCAGGGGAAGAGTAACTGATCAAAAGGAAATAGCTGATGTTTTAGTTAACCATTTTGAAGACAAATTTTAATACAGAGAAGTACGTTTTGCAGAAGGTATTTTTTCAGTTGTTCCAAAGCTAGTTATGGATGCAGATAATCAGATGTTAGAAGCAATTCCAACTGCAGAAGAGGTGAAAAAAAGCAGTTTTTGATCTTGATCCAGATAGTTCACCAGGACTAGATGGATTTGCTGGGTGGTTCTACAGAGTGACATGGGAAATAATTGGTAAGGAATTTATTCAAGCAGTACAATACTGTTGGGAGAAAGGTTTTATACCTAAGGGTCTGAATTCAAATTTCTTATTATTACTACCAAAAACTATGAATGCAAAAAAGGCCAACCAATTCAGACCAATTGGTTTAATGAACTTCATTTTCAAAGTATTCACAAAGATCATTACTTCAAGAATGAGAAATATTATAGATACAATCGTTACTCCTCAGCAGGGTACCTTTATAAAACATAGAAATATACACGAAAAAATAGTCCTAGCATCTGAACTAGTGAATGATATGGAAACTTCAAGGAGGGGAGGAAATCTAGGATTAAAACTGGATATTACACATGCATCTGACTTTTTGAGTTGGGAGTTTCTATTTCAAGTAATGAAGAAGCTGGGTTTCTCTGAGAAATATACACAATGGTTGAAGGAGTTACTAGAGTCAGCTAGAATATCAATTTTAGTCAACGATGGCCCTGTGAGATATTTTGAAGTGGGCAGAGGATTAAAACAAGGTGACCCTTTGTCTCCTATCCTATTTGTCCTTGCTGAAGATTTACTGAGCAGAGCAATAACACAAATGGTAAATGAGAAGAAACTAATTCCAATGGTGCATAGAAAGGGTACAACTCCTACACATTTTTTTTTGCAGATGATATATTCATTTTCTGCAATGGAAATAAAATAAATGTGAGAAAGTTAATGCAGCTGCTCAAAAACTACCAGAATTCATCAGGTCAGAACATTAGCTTGGAAAAGAGCAAATGTTTCATAGGAGGTACAAAGGATGTGAGGAAGACTCAAATAGCAGAAGAATGTAATATGCCTCTATCAACCTTTCCAGATAAATATCTAGGTGTGATACTCACCCTTGGTGTTATTAAAACTCATCATGTATGGCATTGTGTGGAGATGATGCAGGAAACTCTAGCAGGATGGAAAGGAAAAATATTATCCTTTCAAGAAAGACTTGTACTGGTAAAGCATGTTTTGTGCAGCATTCCAGTGTTCAACATGTTAGTTTACAGATGGCCAAAGAGAGTGATTAAAGAATGTGAGAAAATAATAAGAAACTTCTTGTGGACAGGTGATCCAGCAACAAGGAAATGTGTGACTCTAAAATGGGATAAGACTTGTTCTCCATTGGAGGAAGGAGGTCTGGGATTGAGAAGACTAGAGATCATCAACAAAGCTCTACTAATGAAAATTTTCTGGAAAATGCAAAATGGAACTGATGAATGGGCTAGATATTTCCAAACAAAATTCCAAGACAGAAATGGTGCATGGATAAGTTACTACAAAAAATCATCAATATGGCCTGGAATGAAATGGGTGGAAGAAGAGATGAAAGAAAACACTAGATGGTTAGTGGGTGATGGGGAACAAATTTCTGTATGGAAAGACTGCTGGATAAAAGACTACCATTACAAACATTATACCCAGAAAATCAATTCATTTTACAATATCTAGAAATGAAGGTCTCGGATATTCTGCTTCTGGTGAATGGGTGTTGCCAGATAAGTTAACTGATATGATTGACATACATGAACTCCCAGTAGTAAATGGCTTAGAGGACAGAAGAGTGTGGTGTGGGACTATCTCTGGTGAATTTTCAGTAGCCTCAGCAGTGGAATGTATCAGATATAAATACCCAAAATTGGCATGGACAACAAAGGTATGACACTCTTCTACTCATCCCAGTATTTCAAGTAATGTTTGGAAACTAGTAAGGGGATTAGTTACTTCAGATGACAATCTAAAGAAAATAAACTTCAACATAGCTTCAAGATGTGTAATGTGTAAGAATGCTAAAGAAGACTTGGAACATATTTTGTGGCAATGTGAACAAAGTAAGAAAATTTGGAATTGGCTAGGAAACATTTTCAGTTTTGTGAATCCAACATCTTTTGAAGAGATTCTACATATGGCAGATCACAAAAGTCCAGTTGTGAAAGAAATATGGAAAAACTCTGCATTCATAACAATGAAAGAACTTTGGTTCATGAGAAATAGATGTGTTTTTGATGGTGAGTCTTTCAGTGAAGGAGTAATCAAAAACAGAATCTTGAGCTTTACACGGGAATGTGATGGGAGGATGAAGGAATACATGTGGAATACAGCTTATGATATGGACATACTGAGATCTTTTGGGATGAAATATAGGAAAGTTAAATGTTCCAGAGTAATTGAAATCTATTTTCATCTGCCACCAGAAAACAAGCTTTTTCTCTGCTGTGATGGAGCTTCAAAAGGAAATCCTGGAGAAGCAGGATATGGATTCATAGGAAGAAATAGTAGGGGAGATTATATTGTTTCAAGTGCAGGTGGATTGGGTGTGGCCACAAATTACTTTGCAGAGGTGATGGCAGTTATAAAAGCAGGTGCATGGGCAGTGAGTAAAGGTTTAGGTACTTGATTTTCAGAACAGATTCTAGGGCTGTGCTTCAAGCCTACACACAAAATCATAATCCATTGTATGTGATCACTAGATGGACCAGAATCTGCGACAGCTTATCATCCTGGGAATTTACTCACAACTTTATAGATAGTGTAGTTTCAAATCTCAGAATCCAAGAGGAATATGCCATAAAAAAATTATTGAAGTAAAGAACCAACTATCGTACTGGCAAAATTCTAGACAAAATTTCTAAATTGTGTTTACTTTTTAATTTTTATTTGACGGTAAAGTTTACTTTTTTAAGTAGTCTGCAAGTATGTAAATCCAAATTTATGTTCGAGGATTCAGACTGCTGATAAAAAAGAAAGGGGAACTCTTAAATTGTAAAGATTCTTCTTAGTAAAAAATGCAAATTGGTTGAACTAATTTGATCTTTTAACACTCGACAGTACTAATCAGAAAAACTTTAAGCGTGAATAAGAGAAAAGAAGAAGAATATGAACAATAAAAGCCTCGTATTTACATTATCTTTCAGTGCTATCTGAATACAGAAGAAATCATATATTCTAAGGTTACATTAGCCTCCAAAATTTGAGACCGAACAACAGAGAGTCATTTATTTTCAGTTTGGAAATTCACAACAATCAGGATCCTGCGGTCTTATTGATGGTCTCCAAAGAGATAACCGCACCTGATCTAATGGTACCAACATCAGAGTTTGACATGAGAATATAAGCAACCCAGAAATGCAGGCATACAATGTAAACTATAGCATATACTTTGGCCGACGAATTCCTCCTCAAAAATGCAGCACCAGCTGAAAAGATAATATCCAATTGAACAAGCAACGACTCAAAGTGCTGGCCTCCTGATCGGATTCTTTCCGCAATCATTGGTCTCACCCTTGATGAATTAGATGTTCCCCATGTCCCCGCTTCTAAATCATTCTTGGATGATGATCCTGCCATTTCTGAAAATTGTAGTGTTGACTTACTTTCCTCAAGCAGCCTTGAAGTAGTCTGCAAATATGTAAATCCAAATTTCAACATTTTTTAAAGGGTAATTTGCACACCCCAATCGCATTCCTACGTTCCTAGCCTAGTGTATGTGGAGCATGTGATCTTTTGACCCATGTCAACTTCAAACACTTAACCACATCATCTGCTTATCATTTAAGTGTGACCATCAATCACATGACTCTGTCTTCTTGATCCGTTTTACATGTTGCCCAAAAAAGGTAACTCGCCACAGGGTAATATATCATGTAAATCCTTACCTCTATTCTTAAATGCAACGTCGCTTTCTCAGAAGAGAGAGACTCGACCTGATTGAAAAATTACACAAGACCATTAGACAAATGTATGCACATAATGGACCTGCCCTTTAAAAAGTGGTTAATGAACAATGACGAAAATGCATGGTAACGTTTAGTAATCCATAAAAGACCAGCCAAATTTCCTAATAGGCAACATGTTATAAATAATTATATCCAATGAAGAAAATGCTTAGCAGATAAACCTGGGCTTGTTTCTGTATTAAATGGTCAGTCAGCTGTGAAAGCCTTCTCTTGAGCTCAGCTTCTACAGCTGTTGGATTCTCCATCTCATTTCGTGTAACCTCAATGCTTTCCTCTAGCTTCTTTGCCTGCACAGTGAACGAGGGAACCAATATAGTGAGGCACAACAGGTTTGGTCTACTTCATAACATCCAGTATGGAATTTAGACCCAGCGTCTCTTTCATCAAATTAGATTCATAATACATGCCAATTCATGTACATGTAGAAGCAATAAAAGTCATACCTTCTCTCGCAATTGCACAATTTTATCGCACGTGAATGAATATTCAGCTTCAAGGATATCTCTTTCAAATTCAGCTCCTTTGGACGCTTCCTACAAATTTATTCATAAGACAAATAATGGTTACAAAATATCAATCTAGGAGTTGACTGCAAACACAGTAAGACAAATAGTTCTTTCCTTCTTGAGCATGTAGTACTATCTCAACCCAGAAAAACATTTCACTCAGCTATCTTTTAGTTGTATAGCCTCGAAATCAAACAGAAAAAATGTTTCCCAAAACTAAAGGTTCTTTAAGGTAATCATTCATGCCACATGGAGGGGTTCATTTATCAAATAGAGTGCATCTGGATTAACTCACTGCAACTGCTCTAGATTATCGTATCTTTCAACCTTTATTTAATTTTGGAAGTACCTTAAGGTCAACTATAAGATCTGGAGTTGGGCTCATTGCTCACCGCTTCCACTAATCAAGTTTAATTGCCAGCCTTGAAAAAAATAAATAGCTAACAGATAATGCCCAATCCCCACGGCAAAGGAAAGGCTATCAGATTTGGCGAGTTTCTTTATGGTATTTTTGTTTCTCTCTCGTTGTTTAGCACGTGAACAGAATAAATATAGGAAAAACATTTCCTATCAATATTAAATTTTAAAAGAATAATCTACTTTAAACGAGATTCCTCGTAACCAAGTACGGTAATTTTACATGCATATGAAGATAACATACTTGGTTCGGGCATGACCCAGTTCCACTCTGATGAATGTTGGACATTCTCCTTTTGAGATCTGCATAGGGAAAACCATAAAAATTTAAACAATGGACATTCTCCTAGTAAGGAATTTTTAGATACATTGTCCATGGGCACAGTGGTATGCAGAATCGTGGGCAGATCCGCTACCTATAACATTGTTGTTATAGCTATATATAAAGCCAACAATGTCTGGCAAAATAATTCAAGAATCAGAAATGCAAACCTTCTTGGCCTCCTTTTTTCAGTTCAAGTTGTTGGCGGAGTTCGGCAACTCGATTAGCCTTTGGTACACCATATGAAAATATAAAAAATCAATGCATTAGGTTCGCGTTCATAAGATGAGAGCAAGACAAGGTCGGAACCAATAGTCAGAGTTCTGAATAAGGAAAAGTCCAACTAGAGGCAGTCAAAATATCATAAGATCTAATAAAACAAACTGGAACGTTCTTTGTTAACCAAATGGAGAAGACGCGCACATAAAGGACAAATAATTAAATGAAGGAGATGCATTACCTCTACTTCAAGATTCCACTGCGTAGCTGCCAGAGATCTTGCAAGATCAGCATTTGCAGTCTGCAAGAAAAGCATTTCCTTAAGTGACAGCAGAAATATTTAGACTTTCAGCTTTCAACAACAAATCTTTATCACGGTAGTGCTCAGGCTCCTATAAACTACTTATATCTTTCCAAAAGAAGAAGTAGCAAACAAACCTATAACAACCTAATAATAGAGTAAAGCACATGTCTAGAAATGTCAGAAGGACCTCAAGTTTAGCCAATCGAGTTAGTGCCTCCATCCTTGTGTTATTATGTTTCTGCTTTTCCAAATCAACAGCGTCCATCGTTTCCATCATGCTTGTCTGCAGTTGAGAAGCCTGATACAAGTACGGGGTGGTAATGTACAAATACAGTAAGACTGGGATTATGACGTGATCTAAAAAATACATAGGAAAATTTAAAAAACTTAAAATAGTTCATATTTATTTTGATCTCACACTCATGCTCTTTATTAAGCACTCATAAGTCGTAAGTAATAATACGCTTAGTACTCTCTATCCATAAAGCCCAGTGGGACAAGTAAAAAGACACTGATCAGCGAAGTATAGAGACTGACCTCCTGCGCTTGTTGTTTAGCTCGTTCTTCGAGTATTTTCTCTAAGCTTTGTTTCTCTCCCTCCAATCTAGCAACAACATTCTCACGTTCTTTTATAGCCTCGACAGCTTTTGCAGCTGCTTTCTCAGCCCTAATCTGTTCCCTTCTCCTTTCCCTTTCTTCCCTCCTTTTTCGTTCATTTTCAGATTCAGAAGATGAACTTGAATCACTGTCAGAACCAGTTTGCCCCTCACTCTCTGAAGAAGATTCTCCCTGGGAGTCTTGACGAACAGAGCTTTCCACCGCTGCATTAGACTTTTTTAACCTCAAACCATCATTATCACCATTCATTTGGTTCTCTTTTGCACCATCAAACTTTTCCAACATCGACGACACCTTTTCAGTTGTAAGGGATTCATCTGCTGGATGAGGAACACGATCTCGTGTACCAGCAACAACATTATCTCTCTCTACAACATATCTTTCATCTTTACTCGATCCAGAACCAGAACCAGATATTCTCTGCAGAGAATCACTAGAACCAGATTCATCTCCATCACTAACTTTACTACTGACTACTCCAGCATTAACACTATTTTCTGACCCCCTAGGTTTAAACTTATTCGAAACAGTTCTACGCACTGATGGCGTACTCTTTTTCACTTCTAAAATCTTCTTCACATCCTTTTTCGAACCACGAACTACAGACATTCCATTGGAATTCCATTGAGTTTGCTTTGGAGTACTAAGAAGTTCTGTCCAATCACTATCTGTTAATGTCGACGGTAGAAACACCTTAGGTGGTGGCGTAGGTTTTGTAACTAACTTGGAAGGTGTAGCAGCAACAACAACATCTCTCTTTCGCTCTTTACGTAAATTATGTGAATCATGACGTTCTGGTTCTGATTTCTTTTTGAGCTGATCTTTTAACGGAACAACTGATTCAATCTTCGTTGGAATTTTATTGTTGTGTTCCTCAGATCTAGGTAATTCATTATGACCTAGTGATTCTGCCGCTTGTTGATCAATCTACGAAACAAATTTTTGATAGTGATCATCAGATACATTTCACTAATTTGATTTGAGGCAATGTAACCCTAATAAAACTAGTGATATTCAAAATTAACACTAAAAAACAAATAAAACCCTAGAAAACGATAAAATTGGATTGAAATGCGTACCTGTTGAAGGAACGATTCAGCTTTTTTGAGCTTTGAGGAGATCCAATTCGACATGATTGTGAAGATTTATTTAATTAGTAGTTTCTGTTGAAGGGCGCATGTTAAGATGGAGATGCTAGATTACGCAGTTTATTTTAGTTGCAGAAATTGAAGACGAAGAAGAAGTTTGGGGAAGAAATGGAGTTTATTTTGAAGAAAAGGATAAACCGAAATCAACGGCATTTGTTAGACGGAAGGAAGGGTAAGATTTAGTCTTACACGTGTTTAACGTCAATTGTAGAGAAACTGTGGTAGTGGGACCACGACCGACGCCCTTAGATGTTCAACACTCCAACTCAAACGTCTGTACTCGGCTGAGATAACCAACTTGTGTTAGCCGTGTTGGTTAGAACAAGCACCGTGGTCCGTGGTGTACATTTTCTGGGCCGTGCCTCTAAAATATAGAAGTGAAAACTACTGCAAGGCCCATTTTTTAATTTTTTTTCCTCCACAAACCCGCCGGCGTTAAACCTTGTGTGCGCACCCATTATCTTCACCAAAATTCTCAGAGACCCAAAATTTTGAAATTACATACTGTCGGTCGTTTATTTTCCTTTTAATGGCCAAAACGTCCTTCTCTTCATTCATAGAGAGGAGAAAAGAACATGTTATTTTTTTCTTTTCAATGGAGTAATGATTTTCTCTGGATTCTATTGATTCTGATTTTCTTATCTATTCTCTACGTTTCAGATTGAAACTCTTTGATTTTAGGTTTTTAGGTGAGATTGTGGTGTAAGGTAGCCTATTTTTTTATTTGGATTTTTTGACCTAACAAGAAGAACAAGATTGGGGTTTTATCGAATTCGCAGGGAAATGAAGGATTTTGTTAGGTTTGTTGGTGGTAATGATGCCAGAAGGAGGACGGTATTGTTTTTCTAAAGAGCCTGATTATAGATCTGAAATTTTTTGTTGCCAGGTATGATGAGATAATTTTACAAAAATAAAATCCTAGATTACATCTTCTTTTAGGTTTACTTTCAAATTTTGACTTTGGTTTTTTATTCTTCTTATTTGATAGTTATACGAATGTGAAATTGTGCCATTATAATTATTTTTGTTGATGTTCTAGTTGAAACTCTAATTAATGATGATAAAATTGGTTAATATCTTTGTTCATGGTGATGATTTTGCCAAATTCTAGTGTAGGTTTGCATAAATAATAAAATAAAGTACAAATTCTATTTTTGAGGATTGGTTTTTCCCTTTTTATTCTCCTTCTTCTCCATCCTTCTCCATAAAATCAATTCTTAGATCAAATCTTCAGTGAAATCCACGACTTCCTGCCCATATCTTCTTCATACCTAAAGATCTGGGCAGTATTTAGTATTTAATGTATATATATTTCTACTATTTAGTATCAATAAATCAAATCGTCGATTTTCTTTAGGTTTTCTTTTTGTATGTCTAACAATTGTTATGAGTTATTCATCCAAACAAGATTACTCTGTGTATGCTTTCAAAGCAGTATTTTGTAGTCTCAAGGGAGTTTCATTCGTTTGTTGGAATTGTGTATAATCCATTACTGGGGGCGGTTCACTTCAACGTGATGGGATTTTCTATTCTCTTGAAAATCCATGGCTGTTGGTGGTGATCGTTGTGGCGATGTTATGTGCATATTATTCTCTCTTGGGAGACTCTAATTTTAATGAAGGAGAAGATAAACAAAAATGGCAAGATCTTAATATAGAAGTCATCTTTCAAATATCATTGGATTCATTTTTGAAATTCATACAAGAAGGAGAGTCGATTACTCATCTTCTGTTCAACTGTCCATGGGCAAAGGCAAAGGAAAAAACTGTTTGTTACAATGCGCCATGGAGCATTCACTCCCTTGTTATGAAGATCAAAGATATCAGAGTCAGATTTGAAGAAGTTAGATTTATCCATGTCTTTAAAAATGTAAATTTGATTGCTCATGATTTATGTCAGTATGATTTTCATGAGAATGTTTCAGAATGGTAGGATTCATTGTCACCTACTGTTTTTATTTCTTCAAACTTCAAGTTTAATGAGGTATTCTAATATAATGGTTCGCGGGGACTCTTTAGCCCCTTTTTCCTTCAAAAAAAATAAAATAATTCTATTTTTGAATTCATTAAAAAAAAATTGCATATATTAAGAGACCAAATTTAGTTGATATCTTCTCATTGATGTATCTGTTTAGTATTGAAACGGTAGGAGTTTGCCAAATTTGTTTTCGATTAGTGAGTTCGCAAGTTAGTTGATATCTTCTCTTACAATCCGTGACATTATCATGATATCATTGTATAAGTTATTATCTGCGATTTCAACATTCCTGCCAATTTCAGTGTCCCATTCTATGTTTGTGGGGTTATGCATCGAAATGACCAAGTTGAGATCCTGAAACCGGGTAATTCATACAGAAAAGTTAGGAGCTTGCTGTCATGTACCCAAGTTCCCATGCCCTGACTTGTTTGGGCAGTTTTATCCTTGTTGCTATTTGTTATCTTTTTGATGGGGTGTCTAGCTTAAAAATAGAATTAGGGTAATCTTTACTTTCTTGTATCCAACGGCTGGAGTTGTTGACAGCCATTGATTAGCTGCTGGGTAGTTCCTTTAAAAGAAAATGATTGCTAAGAACTCTGTAAGAAGTTTTTGAATTGAATGAAAATTAGGCTCATCCCTTGTTGGAAGAGAGGTACTGTGTAGTTGTGATTTTCCCTTGTAATTGTACTATCAGGTACGTTACAATTGGTATCAAATTCACTTTCCTTGGACCTGAATCATGCCGGGAGGAGAACAACCTCTAACAGTAAAGGTTGTTGCTGCTCAACAGCAACTTCATTTTGATCGATTGAATATTCTCGAAACTGAGGTAGCAGATCTTAAAGCTCATCTTTCTGAAGCAGCGGTTTCAAAGAAGAATTCTGATTTTTATGTTGAAACTTAGTTTGCATCTGTAGCTCAGCATTTGACAGCGATTAGTTCGTTTTTGGGTTTGTCTCCACCAGAACAGGATACATCTACTTCTGTTGGTCAACCTCCGGGCTCAAATTCAGAGAATCAGACTAACCCTAATCAGATTCGTGATTTGATTCACCATTTTACTCGCCATCCTTCAGGTGATTCTTCTCGTTCTTTTAAAATTGATTTTCCTCGTTTTGATAGTACCAATCCACGAAGTTGGATTCGTAAATGTGAACTTTATTTTCAATTGAAGAATATAGATCATGTTAATAAAGTTGATATTGCTTCTATTCATCTGGATGGAAAAGCTGATTCGTGGTTTTTAGATTATCATGAGGGTAAACAGTTTATTGATTGGGATACTTTTATACTTGATGTATGTTATCGTTTTGAGGATGTTGCATATGATAATTACGTGGGTAGTTTTAATAAATTGTCTCAAACTAGTACTGTGGAGGACTATATTTGAGAGGTATGAATCTTTGAAAGCTTGTATGAAGGCTAACAATGCCTCACTTTCTGAACAATATTACACATTAAGCTTCATCAGTGGTTTGAAAGATGAAATTCGGAATTCGGTGCAAATGTTTAAACCTTCGTCTAACACTGAAGCCTTTTATCTTGCCCAAATGTAACAAGTTAATATTGATGTCCAGAACAAACGAACTCGACCCTTTTCAAGACCCTTCATTCCACCTGGTTCTCAGTTTTCTCCTTCGAGTTCTACACCTAAACCCTCACTACCACCACTTACTTCTATCCCTAAACCATCATTCTCTGATAATAAGCCTATTGTCACACACCCCATTACACCCACAAAAACGGCTCCACTCATTCGTAAACTTAACCCTGTTCAAAAGAAGGCTCACATAGACCAAGGTCTGTGTTATAATTGTGATGTTGTGTATCATCCTGGTCATGTTTGCAAGTCTCAGCAATTATTTATGTTGGTAGCTACTTCTGAAGAAGAGACTTCTTTTCTGTTGAAGAAACTAGTGATGGGTCTATTGTGCCTTCCTCTCCTGAGGAGTCTCCCATGGAAATTTCTTTACATGCCCTTAGAGGCCATGTTGCACAAGAAACCATTAGAGTACCTGGACTACTCAACAAGCATAACATTATGGTGCTAGTGGATACTGGCAGTACCCACAGTTTCCTAGATGCTCAGCTGGCAGAGCAGTTACAACTCCACATCCAACCAACTGGACACATGCTAGTTACAATAGCTAATGGAGATACTACACTCAGTAAGGGTTTGCGTACTAACTTACACTGGTCTATGCAAGGTCATCAGTTTTCTGGGGATTTACGGGTTTTGCCCTTAGGGGGTTGTGACATGGTATTGGGTGTTGATTGGTTGAAGCATCTAGGAGATGTGACCTTCAATCTAACTCAATTGAAACTTTATTTTGTCCACCTGGGACACACAATTACTTTACAGGGTAGTTCTACTACTGCTTCTTTGAGCATGTTAAGTGGGCCTTCTATCATAAAGTTCATTAAGAGTAAAGCACCAACTCTTATTGGCCAAATTTTTTCTGTCTCTGCTAGACCCTTATCACCAGTACCTCCTGCCATCACTTCAGTTTTATCTAGCTTCACTGATGTTTTTGCTGCACCTTCTTCTCTACCTCCTACAAGAGTATTGGACCATAAAATACCCTTGAACCTTAATTCAGAGCCAACCTCTCAGAGACCATACAGATGTCCTTATGTTCAAAAAGTTGTAGTGGAGAAATTGGTGTAAGAGATGTTAGATTCTGGTATTATTCAAAATAGTCACAGTCCTTTTGCATCTCCAATTCTATTGGTTAAGAAGAAAGATGGCTCTTGAAGATTCTGTGTGGATTATAGAAAGCTTAATGAGATGACAATGAAGGATAAATTTCCTATCACATTGATTGAGGAATTACTGGATGAACTCAATGGTGCTGTAATTTTTTCAAAGATTGACTTGAGACCAGGCTATCACCAAATACTGATGCACCTTCCTGACATTCATAAAACTGCTTTTAGAACCCATCATGGGCATTATGAATTCAGAGTTATGGCTTTTGGGATGACTAATGCTCCAGCCACTTTTCAAGCCCTCATGAACTCTATTTTTCAACCTTTTTTAAGGAAATTTATTTTGGTTTTCTTTGATGACATCTTAGTCTACAACAATTCACTTGAGGAACACATTGTCCACCTATCTCAGACTCTGTCCTTATTGAGACAACATTCCTTGTTTGATAATATTTCTAAATACTGTTTTGCTCAGCCACAATTAGATTATTTGGGTCACTTGATCACTGCAGAAGGAGTTGCTGCTGATTCAGACAAGATTGTTGTCATGGTTAGTTGGCCTACTCCATCTACACTTAAACAATTCAGGGGATTCTTGGGCCTTACAGGTTATTATATAAGATTTATTAAGGGGTATGGTCTCATCAGCAAACCTTTGACAGATATGCTTAAGAAGAATTCTTTTTCTTGGTCAGCTGCAACTTTGAGTGCTTTTGAAAGCCTAAACAAGCCATGGTTACTGCACCAGTCTTGGCTCTGCCTGATTTTTCAAAGCCTTTTGTTTTAGAAACAGATGATTGTTCTACTGGTGTTGGAGCTGTACTCATGCAGCTGGGAAAACCTATTTCATTCTATAGTAAAGCTCTGGGTCTTAAAGTTCTAGCCTTGTCCACTTATGAGAAAGAGCTACTAGCCATTGTGATGGAAGTACAGAAGTGGAAACAAATGGAAATTCTCATTTCCCAAACAATTTATAGAGACAAACAAAGCATTACAGCTCCTTCTTTTATACCTACTTACTTTCAGCTTTTATGCACTATGGCTAGGGCGATACACCACAATATTACTAATGAGTGTGGTTAGCACAAATATTATACATTGTTTGACGAAGGAGTTAGTTCCTTATACATGATTGTTTAAATCTGTGAATTGGTTTCCTTTTAATTTTTAGGAAAAACATGTATTGTTTTCTAGATCATTTCAGTGATTACTTGAAAGTTAAATGTTATTTCTACTGAGCACCCCTTTTAGGGATGATGTGCTCACCCATTCCCACTTTCAGTTTCAGAGACAGATCAGTTGCGCAGCGGAAGCTTCAAGGAGTTGAGTCCGTTAGTTGGTTAACTTCGGCTATATTTATGATGTTGTATATTCTATTTGTAAATCAAATGCCTATTGTATATATGTATCATTTGAGAGGAATTCTTGTATATATATATTTATGAGCGGGGCTAGTTTTTGGGTTAAGTGTTGTAGCAGATTTCTTAATTGAATGCTTAAGTATAGGATTTAGATCCTTGGTGCATCTTTATTTAGTTAATCTCTTGGATTAGTCAGCTGCTAGCTTTGGGGACGCTACAATGTTAGTACTACTTGTCAAATAATCAGTTTATAATTCATACTGATCACCAGAGCCTAAATTTTTTCATGGAGCAAAGAATCACCTCAGTTTTACAACAAAAATGGCTAATGAAGTTGCTGGGGTTGGATTATGTTATCAAATATAAAAAAGGACTAGACAACAAAGCTGTTGATGCCCTGTCCAGAGTTCCTCATGCTACTTCTGAGTGTTTAACCATGTCACTGGTGCAGACACAATGGACACAAGATATCCTCAGGAGTTACAAGGATGATGACACAGTGTAACAACTCTTATCTCAGCTATTAATCAATCCTGATGACAAGAAATTTTCTATCCACTCTGGTATTCTTAGGTACAAATCAAGACTCTACATTGGTTCCAGCAATAACATCAGAGCTTCTATAATGCATTTTGTGCACTCCTCAGCAGTTGGAGGTCATTCAGGTATGACATGCAAGGTTTTTAAATCGTGAATCGAATCGTGAATCGTTTTTCATTTTTTTAGAATTGAATCGTATATTGAATCGTGAATCGTAGATTCATAGTCAATTTTTTAATATTTCTAAAAATTAATTTACATATAAATATATACCATTTATTTATAAAAGAATATTATATCTTAGGTTCTCAGTTAGTAATCGGCAAGAGTAATCTTTGATCGCCCTTTGATTTGAATAAGTAGTATATATCGTTGAACATTGTCACAACTGACGAGTTGGTATAGTGGTAGATGGTGATTTCTAGTAGGCCTGAAGTCTCAAGTTCGATTCTCGCTATACTATTTATATTTTTTCAGAACATAAACTTGGTCAAAATTATCAAGAATCGTAAGTCAACAGAGGTCAAGTACGATTTCTGAACTAAACGATTCGAATCGATTCAACTCGTGAATCGTACGATTTTCACAACCATTGACAGGTACTTATAATAGAGCAAAGGCTTATTTTTATTGGCCCAGAATGAAACAAGACATTCTCCAGTTTGTTCCTGAGTGTGATATCTGTCAAAGCAATAAAAGAGAAAGGTCCCACCCTGCTGGCCTTTTACAACCTCTGCCAATTCCAAACACAGCATGGCAGCATATCTCTATGGACTTTATTGAGGGTCTTCCTCTTTCAAACAAGAAAAATGTTATCCTAGTAGTAGTGGACAGGCTCACCAAGTATAGCCATTTCATTGCATTGGCTCATCCATTCACTGCTAGCTCAGTAGCCAAGGAATTTCTACAGCAGGTATTTAAGTTGCATGGCCTTCCTACTTCTATAATTTCAGATAGAGATAAGATATTTGTCAGCCAATTTTGGCAGGAATTGTTTAAGTCCTTAGGGGCTACTATTCATCTCAGTACTTCATACCACCCACAAACAGATGGACAGACTGAAAGGACTAATGCTTGTTTAAGTCCTTAGGTATCAAGATGCCTCTGTAATTCTTTTGCATCCGGCCCCTCATTAGACTTTGAATCTTCTCTGGAAAATTTCCCTGTAAAATGCTTCAGAGACAATAGATGAGTTGTAGAATTCATTCTTGCATTGTTGATTTCTTCGGTATCATCTGATTCTATAAATTGGCTAAACTTGATGTCATTCCAGTCTTTGTCTAATTTTTTATATTATTTAAACTTTGTTAGCTTGGGTCTTTGTCTTCTCTTTTCGTTGTACATATATATGTACCTATTGTAATGATCTTTAATGCAATTTTCTTTTCTTAAAATTCATAAAACTCAACCTGATAATACTGCGAAAACGTGATTTCATACTGATATTGTATGTATGTCGTTCCAACTCATATTTTTCTATTAAGGAAATAAGGGCGTCGTCTGTAGGGTTTCTTTTGTTGTGCCTTACCTAACATTGATTGATCGATAACGATATGTTCTTTATCTATTGAACTATTTTGATCAGAAGTTTGAACAATCTTGTTGTGGAAAGACATTTTTCTCTTTCTATTGTTCTCCAAAATCATATCCTTTATAGTTCTCAAACTTCATCTATTGTAATACGAAAACTCTGTTATTTCCGGTTTAATGTAACAATAAACCTTGTTATTTTGTTGGTTTATATAGACTATTTTTGATGCAGGCATCTGATCCGTATGCTTGAGCATATACAAAATTTTAACTAATTTTCGAAATCGTCTACTTTTAGTAAACTGTTTAGTGTTTGATGCGTTTTTGTACTTTCTAGGTATATTGGATTTAGCGTGTCCGGTTGGTCTTAAACGTTAAAAAATTTAACAACCAACTCAACAAAACTTTAAGTATATTTGTGTTATGTACATGTATTATTATGAACGTTGTTTATTAGGATAATTAATGGTTTGGGAAAAGAATCATATTATCATGCTCTCTATATAATTTTTTGTTACTTGTTTTCCTACGAATGAAATCACTTCTCCGTTTATTTCTTTTGGTATTTTCCTCTTTGGAAAACTAAAATTGTCTATTTTTTAAACGTTGCAAAGATGTCTGTGTAGTTCTTTTACATCTAGCTCCTCACTATACTCCGAATCTTCTCTGAAAGTTTTCTCCAATAAATGAGCTTCAAGCATTTTACCATCACTTGACAATAAATGAGTTGTAGAATATATTTTTTCTTGCATTGTTGGTTTCCACAATGTCATCCAATTCTAAAAATTGGTTAAACGTGATGTCATTCCAGTCCTTGTCTAATTTTCGATATTGTCTAAACTTTTTTGGCTCGTGTTTTTTTTTTCCTCTTTCCATTGTACATATATATATGATCCTATTGTAATGATCTTTAATCCAATACTTTTTCTTGAATTTATTGACTCTAGTATATCTATATTGACAACGCTCTATATGCAGTGGTCGTCGCTAACGCAAGTGTACTTGTTGCAATGTGTAATTATATATCAGGTGAATTAATAAATGTTAATGTTAGCACATGATGTGGTTAATTAGTAGCAGACCACTAACTTCAAAACTCACTTAAAAACATTTCAGTAACAATAAAAATAATCACAGTATTTGTGTGGTCATCTATGACACCCTTTTCTATAAAGTTGCACCATTCCCCCAATTGAGTTACCTTCACATGAACTCTCATGTTTTAACAACAATATAAGATTAATCATCAATTGATTAATGGGTCCTTATTCGTTATTCAGGCACGGCAAAGAAGTTAGTTGCTCGTGGTCCTCTTCATTACCCGATACTCAACGTAATATAACTTTTAAAAAAAGTTAATTACTTAGTATCTTCGATGACTATCTCTCTTCTGAACTTCGCCGGACTCTTTTTGACCATCGAATGCACCATAGTAATACCTGAAACAGATTTCAATCTCCCAATAGCATATGCGAGTAACAATGCTATCAATTATATGTATCTTATGTACGTCGCATGGAAAATTAAAAGGTAGTTCGGTTCTTAAGAAGATAGAATGTGGTGTCATTTACTTTTTAGGAAGATAAAATCTATGAGATTAAATTTATGTTCAAAAAGGCCTGATTATCCATTGTCTAGTAGCTTCACTTTGGTAAACTTGTTAAACCACAAAATGTGTTTATAGTCGACAATTTTGAAACTTCCCTTTTAGGCAGAGAGATTAAACCTTTCGATGGAATATACATTCCCTTCCACCAACTGGGATATCGAATATTTTTATCAGCTTCCTAGGTACCTTTGCATGCATCTGTGTTTCTTCCATTTGCAATAAACATACTTGAGCATAACCATTAAATTAAATACCCTATATAATTCAAGAGACATGCATCAACATAAGGGATTTTCTTACCTTTCATCCGATCTAGGTCATCAAACAAAGCATAGACCATGTTTCTTACTATTTTATCTGTTGAAAATATCGTAGGAAAAATCCTAATAAGTAAATCTTTAGCCCACTTGTTAAAATATGATATGTATATGCATAAGAATGATTTCACAAGAAGGAGAAGAAACTTCCATATATGATGAAAAAGTGGACTATGTTTCTCAGAAACTGATTGTTACATTAGGAAAAGTCTGATTTTAAGATAGAATTTTGATTGGTTATTTTGAATGGATGGTTATTCTGATCTTAAGTTGATTTTGTGAATTACTAACAGAGCTTGGAACTTCTTACTCTGTTTATTGAGGGACACTTAACATCAACCTTTTGATTGTCAGTCTCAAATTTTTATTTAGGATTTGACTGTCTCCTAAAAGTTTAGGATACCCACCTCTTCATAATACCATCGAATTTGATTATGTTATTAGTAAACAAATGCCTATTACACCAAGTAAAAGGTGGTACTATATAGCCACATGCCACGTCAATTATATCCATGTCAGTAATATATTTTGGTAAATTAGAATAATAAATAGAAGCAACCAAAAATACATCATAAAAAAAATACATCACGTGTTCCAAGACAAATACTTCATATTTGCTAAATAAAGAGAACAAATTGACAAAATAAAGGTGTAAAACCAATTAAAGTCAAGAAAAAAACACTAACCCGACCATGGTGAGATATAGGAGGTGGCGCTTCTGGTTCATTATCGAATAAAGTTTCATTAAAGTTCCAATGTCGTGGCCGAAAATATAAATGCCTGGAAGGAGTCAAGGAGTTAACTGAGTATCATTTTAAGCATTTCACCATACAGTTCATACCACCACAGTTTAATAGACTTATTAACAGAAGAGAGTAAGCACTGATTTGGCTAAAACAAACTTGATACCAAAGCACATAGCAAAAAATTTCCCCTTTCCTTGTGCAGAGGTCGCAACAGATGCTAAATCTGGCCAAATGAACAGTAACATTGGGTCCTGGAATTTGACAAAAAGGAGCCTTCAGAGAGCCTTACAATCTGATACATATTTTGCCCATATATACCTATACTCTGCTATTGAAACCATAAAAGGTTTTGGGTTTTGGATTATTCAAATAACTATGCTATCTGCGGGAGTCGAACCCGCAACTGCATGGTAAAATCCATGTGCTCTACCATTTGAGCTAGGATATAGCAACTACACTTGGATCTGTTTTTCTAAAAGATTTAATAACATGAGGTGATATCAAGAATCTGTTTTTCTAAAAGATTTAATAACATGAGGTGATATCAAGAAGAGATTGTACCTCACACCATGCTTCATGTACGCTAATAGCAGATCCGAGTTTTATACTGTAGTGTTAAAGTTACCAAATATTTATTAGAAAACCCTCATCTGAAGCTTACCTTGCCAGCTTTTCAGCCTTAGCTTGAAGAATGAAAACGTCTGATGTTCTCATTGAGTGCTTACTGCAACCAAAAAGCATGCACTATACAATAAGGAGATTTTTAGATAGAAAAAGGCATCCTTAAGAAATATAAAAAAATGAAATGCCAGTGCCCTAGAAAACTGTATCAGCATATAAAAAATAAATTACTCACTGGTCATAATTTAGAATCACTATTCTGCGATGATAGTTTAAGATAGCTAACCTAATCATTTGTTGATCCAAAACTATAAATAGTTAGGGCCAAAATATTCTGATCCCATTGTTCATGGACATTCTACTCCTAATGCACTCTATCTTAAATGTATGATGATCCAAAAGCAAGAAAATATATCATTCGACACACATGTTTGCCGGCTTCCTTTGCATCAAGAATTCCTGGTACTTTCTTCAAAGAGATATCCAGATAGACGCATTTGACCAAGATGGAAGCGACATCCCTGGTTAAAGAACCATGAAAAAATCCACATTCCAGGAGATTATAAATGCACCTGAAATCTCTATAGCGTCAATAAAAGGATTTTAAAAAAGGATTGAATGTTGTATAACTGCTAACAATGCAAATTGACAAGTCCTTTTGCATCCTTGCCGTGACTTAAAGTAAATAAAGCAATATATATAGAGACACTCCCCACCATGGATTTCATATCCCACTAATATGTTAATTATTCCCCAACAATTTCGAGAAAGCAAGGACCACTCACAGCACTTAAGGGCAGTAGGCAACTATGTATAGAGACGTGTACTCTAATTTTCTGCATATATCGATCATTTTGACATGAATCCTTAAGTATACTTACGGTCAAAAACCCAGGTAAACTGTCTCACGACATCAATTGCTCCTTAGTACCACTTCCTTATTGTTTCCCATGGTGTCCCAGTAGCAGCCAGGACCTGTTCCAGCAAATATATGTATATATCAAACTCTATCCAGAAAACATGACTTCATTTCCTTTTAAGTATAAATGAATCTAAAATTATGAAGACTGCCATATATTATATCAAACCTCTCTAAAATCCATCTCCAAAGTTCATATCATTACTGAGATTATATATGCAAGCGAGGTGGCGAAAGGAAACATAATTGAACTGAGTAAGGATATATATCTTATGCCACTACTGATACATCACTCACTGAGACATGAAGCTACACTTTTTGGGTTTGATGTTTTATTTTTTAATACATGCACTTAACCTCAAGCTTTTCAACAGGGAACATGTCGTGATGAAATTATTCAACCATGTTCTTTGGCTGCTGCTCCTTCATTCCAAAATCGAAGCTTGTCATCTGCAACCCATTTATTCTGAACATGACAAAAATAAAGACAAATTGAGTATGACATTTACAGCTTCAAAGGTATTGGTTTATCGTTTAAGATTCCAACATTTTTTCTTGCTAACACCATTACATTCTCCTTCTTATGATCCAGTGAAGAAACAACCTCCAAAAACATCCACAATTAAACCAAAAATAAAATAAAATACAACACCACTTCTAAATCAACAGGCGTGGTGTCGTTCAAAGGGATTTGGGTGAATTAATCAAGTATAGTATAAACATTGTGATTTAAAGAAAGCTACAGCCTAATTTCCTATCTGACCCCAATCATAGGGCCTGGAAGCTGCAATCTACCTGCCGAGTTTTCTTGCAAGCCTAAAGAATAACACTTACGGGAGAACTTTACGTTGTATACCAATCTTTGTTACATCCGAGTAGTCTAAAATCAACCATATAACCATAAAATGCAAAACTGCTCAACAACGACGATGCAAAACTTCTCAACATCGACGGTAAAATGTGAAAGATTAAGCTCATACCTTTGGATTAGCAGGGTTGTCAGAATCAACAGGAGCAAGTCATCCTATTGCAGTTTCACCAAAATTTGCAATTAATGTTTCACTATTGCGAACAAAGTCACAGTACTTTGAAACTCGCCGAACAATACTCCTGCAGTGAACTTGAACTTGTCTGCAAGATAAATCCTCAAATTTTTAGAGAAATTAAATTAACAAGAACAGTTTTTCGTAGCGACATGCTTAGACATTGGAAACATAAGCAATGCCACAGTATATACCTTATTGGCTTAATCACTACATAGTTTGATCCTATAATAAGTGAAAGGGAAAAAAAATCAAAATATTTAGGTGTAGGAGAAACTTAGAATCTGATCAAACTCGCTCCACTTTAGTACTGGCAGATTTTCAACAAATTCCTAAATTGAAAACCCTAAATCATAACTTTCATAAACAGAAGAAAAACAAAAACTGGTACACATTGTTATAACAAAAAATAGAGCCACTCTCAGTCAGTCCGACGAATTTGGAAATAAATATATAAAATTACATAAACTTTTCTGGATTCAACTATTAAATGAATGACATAAATTTCTTACCAGCTCAAACCAATTTGTACTTAAATATAGAGATACTTTAATTTGTAATTTCTTTCTCAAAAATTATATTGGACTGTCTGGACTCTGGACTCTGGAATCTAGATTCTAGATGTCTCTGTGATCAACTTTTACTATTATAAGTTAACTTTTCAACGTAAAATTTCATTTTTGTTTTAAGCACTTTTTGGAAATATACTAAATAACTTCATAGATATTCCTAATGAATCCTACCTTGTATATCATACCACACAGACCCATGGACAACGAATGTTATTATATGAACCAATGCTAATTCAATTTATCGAGTATACTAATTAACTCACCTTTGAAACGATTAATGGATCACATTGAACATCAAATTATTAATCTTAGCTGCACATGAGTTACTCTCAGCTTTGCTGAATATATTTTCAATCCAGAAGCAGATTCTTCGAATCTCAATTGATGACACTGGCTACTTCTAGATGCTATATGGATACTTCGAGCATCAATATATAAAATTAATGATACATGCCAAGAATTGGTAGAAAAAATTCAACAGTCTGGCATCTGAAAGTGAGATGTAAACACCAGCTAAGCTGAGGATTCTGTCACTTCCCCCAGATGGGTTGATGTTGATCTAGTACATCCGATCTAATAGCAATTCAAATAGTAGAGTCATCTTATCAAACTCAGTACCTTTATGCAGCTAATATTAATAGCCTGTAAATAAAAGATACTACACAAACACAGCGGGAGAGATCTAGTAAAAGAATTTGACCTGTAAAGTACCCCAGAACATGAATAACATTCATGGAGTGTGTGCGAGGCATGGATAAATAAATAGTCAACTTCGTAAAATAGTCGAGTGGTGGTGTTAAAGTATCTCCAGAATTCATCTAAACACCTACAAAATCCAAAAAAAATGAAGAAAGGAAATCATAAAAAATCCAGTTCAGACCGAAAAAAAGATAATAAAAACCAAAATATGTATTGTCAACTATTGAACAACTAAATGCAGATCGAAAGAATGAAAGTGATCCTTGTGCTACCTGATCAACCACCCTGGCCAGAACTGAGAGTGAGTCAAAAGCTATGACCCTGCTGCAATGCAAAGCACAAATTAAATTAATTTGAGTTAAACGATCTATGAAATGAGAACAACGCAAACTGCAGTATGATTTTATGAACTTCCTGGAGGACCATAATATTGTCGTAGATTCCTAGACTGTAAATTACTTCAAAGTATTATAAGTAAGTGAATGTGGGTTTACGTATACCTTACTAGACTGTGAATTACTTCTAAGTAGTTTGAGGGCGGGTGCATGCATTTATAGAGGAAAGCTAACTCTGTTATTAATTTCAGTGGTGGAAGCACACAAAAAATTTGTTGTTCAAATCAAATTTGCATAAGGATGAACAACACCCAATTTTGCAAGAGTTTGGTCACCACCCGGTAACATAGGTTTTGAGTTTGGTCACCAGCAAGACTGGACAGAAACTTAGTATTCGAAATTCCATGAGTTCAAATTGACAACAAAATAAATTAAAATTTACCCTCATCGAGAATGAACACTACATTTGAATGAAAGTTGGAACTCATGTAAGGCAGATCTTATAGTGCGCAATTATCACCAGTGATCTTAGAATAACCAGCTGTGTACTAATTACTTACAGAACCTTAATTTATCAAAACCTTAAACCTTAAATTTAAATAATACTCGATAAGGTAAGATCTTGCGTTATGCACTTTGACGAAAAATGCCAACCTTACTTAGCATGTTACTAATATAAATAGTTAAAATCAAGTAATAATAGAACTCAGGGAAATATTGTCAAACTTACTAATTACACTTGAGATGAGAAAAACAGCAACTGGTTTTTTTTTATCCCACCAGAAGACTAAATCTTAACCCCACCGGCCAGCAGCGACCTTAAAAGTGAAGCCCATTTTACTGCAGTATAAGAAACCAAAACTTTCTTAGGGTGGTGCATTTCCCCTTCAATCACTGAGAACAAAAACATGAGCAAGCAATTTAGTGTGAGGATGCTAGCATATAAAGAATACAATTTATAATAACAGAGTTAACCAATAAAGCTTTCAGCTTGTGCTCGTTGTATGTTAGGTCAACTAAAGCTGGTGTGTTTCCCCTTCCATATCTTAATGAGAACCTATAAGATACACCGAAAACATTATAAGACAATTTTATAAGATACTACAGCTGGTGTGTTTCGCCATTCATGCATGATGGGTTCCCCGCTGTGTATTGTACTCATGAACAGAACATGAACTTTATGAGTAATTCTTTACTCCACAGCTCACATAAAATTGATAAGAAAGAAAAAGAACAGATATGAGTTACATAAGTAGCCATTTTATGAACTCAGAGAGACTTTATCAGTTTTCATCATCTCAGAGTGAAGAACTACTGTAATAGATGGTTCCCTCTCTTCATCATCTCCGTCACAGGTCAAGGACGATGATGTCCAAATTTCAAGTTTAGGATAAGTTCTTATTCGTTTCTTGATTTCCTGTCCTTTAATTCTACTCTGGAGGAACTCTATGTTAACAGAGTTATGATAAGAGAGCCTAATAAAATTCTATCTAGCATCCCTACGTATTAATTTAAATTCATGGACCGGCATATTGTTTGTAGCTGTGTAAATTGGTAGGATACTATTCGAACAACTGCTGCACGCAATTCAGAGTGCAATAAATTCAGAACTCAAATAGTACACCCATAAGACTATGATGATCAACTGTAAATGAAATATAAAACGATGCCCAAATAATCTATGGACTAATGGACTAATAAATTAATGAAACTAAGCCACTCCTCGTATAGTGCCCTCAAAAACAATGTGTCTGGTTGATCACTTTCTATTTAGCGACGCAATATCATTAAGACAACTTCAATGGCAGGGTGATAATAGCTTAATAAATAATACAAAAAAATAGTGAATGAAACCAACCTATCCTAACGTTAGTCTCCAAAAACCATTATACCTCGGTGATTATGTTATTAAAGGAAGCAAAGTGCATAAAAAGAGAGGGGAGAAAATCAGGAGCATACGTCTATTAACACAGTTCGGTTATAAATGAACTATAAGAAATATATATGATTAAAAAAATATCATAGGGGAGAAAGTGATTACCACTGGAGGTTCATGAATTTTTGGTGGGATGAACTTGCCATGTCTCAATGGCAACCTAATTTGGGTGAAAGATTCTTCGTGTGCCGATCTCCGTTGCCTACTGATACCTTTGAACTAAACTGGTGCAAGTACCACTATGGTCAAGTTCAATGTTTGGAGTTCCAGCTGTTTGCCTCACCGTTGGTGTTGGTGGACTCTTTTAGCAGTGATGGTTAACTGATAACATTCTTCTCTTCAAACACTTTGTGTCTTTCAACTGGTGGTATTGTTTTTATCTTCATGTCTCGATTAGTTACTTCAAATTGATTTCCCTGCAAAGAATTCACATCCAAAGCAAGCCCCCATATCTCTTGATCATATGTATGGACTCTGAATACTCGATATTTTATCCATTAAAATCACTTGAAAAGATGGCAGCAAGATCATATTTCTTCCCTATTCTCTCCTCCAAACAATAACCCATAATTCTTATAACTCGACTTCTTGCTCCGAATTGATTTCCCTACAAAGAATTCGATCCCAAAACAAACCCATCATCATCAGCAAGATCATTAATTAGGATTGATAACAACAATATATAGCAATAACAACAGTCAAGTGAGAAAATATTCTTGAATTAATCAATATCAATTGGAAATCAATATGAACAGCAGAAAGAGACAGAATACGGGGCATCACTAAGTCAACAGAAGCTTTTCTCTAACAACCCAATCTGATTCCAATCAATCTGTAATCTGTAATAAAAAAAAGAAATTACAGATTTAAAAATTAGGGTTTCCACATGTTTACCTTGTTCTTCCTTTCCTCTGCATCGTCTTTGTGATTAAACTCTGCCTCCTAAATTTCTCTTCAACTGAATACCCAATCTTTTATAATTCTGAAATCGAGATTGGGAAGCTAAAGTAACGAAGATTTGGACTGAAAAATATAATTCTTTTGTAAAGAAACCTAAAAACAAAATTTGATTTCTTCCGCTACGATTAAATAGAAATTATCCAGAAAAACCAAGATCACAAATTGGTATTATTTTTGAATACCGTGAGTCCTTCCCAGAGAGGTTTTACTAAGTACCGTATTCTGCTCGAAGTGGTTTCAGAGAGGCAAAAGAGAGAAAAGAGGGTGCTTGAGAAAAAAAAAGGTTTTACACGACGAATTCTTCCCATCCCGAAATTCGTTCACCACACCGACAGATTTAACAATACCGTGAGTCCTTAATAGCCGTCCAATGACTACTCCATCCGGAGTTTCCCGATCTTCGGATCAGATCTATATTAAACGTCGTCGTCCGTCTGATAGCTTTTATCATCATGGAGACAAAGATCATATCTTTTTATAACAATGATTGAACCCTAGATTTAGAATAAACTATTAAACCCTAAATTAGAATTTTGCTTAACCATTAATGTTCACCAAAAAACTTATGATTTGCTTATTAACACAGTTCCCTACTCACACTAATCACATCCAAATGATACTAGGAAGGATTGTTGTGTGAGTTTAACTTTCAAAAAAAAAACAAATTAATGAATCATCTCCACTACAAGTCCTCTACTAATTGATCAAATAGACTAAGAGAATTTTTCCATTAATGAATCATCTCCACTGGGAGTCGTCCATTAATGAATCAAATTGACAAAGCAATTCCTTTTTAAGAAAAAATAAATGGTGGAGGATCAGTGAGATGGTGGTGGGCGGAAGAGATGGGGGAGAAAGTGGCGGTGGGAAGAAGAAAAATACTGTGTTTTTTTTTCTCGGTTTAGTTTATTCGGATTAAGTATTTGGGTGGTTTTAGTTGTGGGTGTAAATAAAAAGTCAAGGAGTGGTATTTATGATGTATTCTAAAATATATGGGTGGTAAATAGGATAAATGGGTGTGGTAATTAAGGTGGGTGGCAAATTGGTGAAACCTTTATTTTTGATCGGCAAGGGTAAGAATTAGATTGAAACGACTTATAAAAGGTAAGCAAAGACACTCAAAATAGCTTACAATCCCAGCATAGACAAAACACCTTTTGAAAGCCCAAAGCACTACAAACGCAATAAATTAAGTTATAAAGAAACTATTCCAATTAGTCATTACAAAGTCTAAGTTTGTATCCTATGGGTCTGTTTGGCGGCTTGGACATGAAAAATGTTGTCCCTGATAGGGTATTCCGTGATTGATTCAAGACTGTCATGGTAATGGTTATTTTAAATGGTGTTTGTTTTTCACATTGGGTTAATGTAGTATGTTGTTTGTCAACAGACTTTTATACAAGCTAAATTAATTAATTAAAAAAGAAATAAAAAACTAAACCATATAAATTTATGGTTTTGAGCATAAGAAAAATTTAAATAAAAAAAATAGTTATAAAAATAACTGTCTAACCCAGGAAAGGATCAAGGTATTCCAGGTTTTACATGGAATTTCAAAACCCCACCTCTTTAGCCTCCTAAAATTTAGGTAGGATACACTATTCTTATCTTGACATGGAATAAGCACCCACACAAACACAATATACGGTTATTTAAGGGATAACCCAACCTAAGTTATGATATCAAGGCTACTAAACACGACCGATATATCTTCACTATTTTTTCGCAACATAAATGATGGATCTTTACTTGCTCGAGGATGGTTTCAAATCACAACATCTTCAAAGATAATGCGATTCATGTACTTTCACATGGACCAACAAATAACCGTGGGAGTAACATGCCATATGACTTGAAAACGTGGGGGTACCAAAAGACACCACCAACTTTTTCTTAGGAAACCTGTATGGACTAAACACGAATACAATTCCGATAGTTCAACTTAATGAATCTCAACCAAGGAATTATATGAAGAGCTTAAATCTCTTTCTCCCACAATCAAAAAGTTGACAGAACCAAATCCGTTAACCTGATTATTTGTGAGAGTACTTGGACGATCTCAAAAATAAATATCCAAGAATCAACCAAATCGTATCCAACAAACAAGGATGGATGTATCTACTTTCATTGAATTATATACAACCTGTGATATTTCAATTATAAAGATAAATAATATAATGCGGAAAAAGAAATAACACAGACACCATAATTTTGTTAACGAGGAAACCGCAAATGCAAAAAAAACCCGGGACCTAGTCTAGACTTGAATACCAAACTGTATTAAACCGCTACAGACACTAGCATACTACCAATAAA
This sequence comes from Papaver atlanticum, assembly GCA_023531105.1. Taxonomy (NCBI): domain Eukaryota; kingdom Viridiplantae; phylum Streptophyta; class Magnoliopsida; order Ranunculales; family Papaveraceae; genus Papaver; species Papaver atlanticum. The sequence continues at coordinate 211,428 of JAJJMB010004754.1, read as the reverse complement.
CTTCGGACTGGAATGTAGTTGAGGCCGAATTAAACTCTCACAACAATTCAGTTACAGTCACGCTCCTTACGCCTCTTAAATCATAGTAGGACTCCCCGCAAATGATTCCCTTAGCTGGGTCCTTTACATCCTAAGATTTGCTTCAACTCAATTGAAGACTTTAAACCAATCTGCCTCCCACGTATAAGCCTATATGTGATTTCCTTTCTGATCAATGGATCAAGGTGAGACTTGAAATCAATAGCAATAGACAAAGTCTATCTAACCTCAAAATCCGGACTTATGCTTCCCGAAGAGCAGCCTAGATTATTATTCACCTCACAAGTATTAAACCTGTGGAATCACAAAGTCTGAGACGAAGAGAACTTTGTGATTTCTATCTATCTTGTTCGAGTGAGCAGCTCAACAATCAAACAAGATCAAGATACACGAACTATCAAGATAAAAGATAGTTGGACCTGGCTTCATGAATCCCTAGGTGAAGTCCTTTTAGTCACTAAACCCTAGAAGGGTTTGAGGAAGAGGACGACTCTAGTTTACAACTAGGACACACAAAGAATAGTGTTAGGGATTCAAAAATCCCAGTTGCTTGAGGTTCTCCCTTATATAGATTTTCAAAGTATAGGTTGCTTTAGGTTTAAGATAAGATAGCTTTTTTGAACCAAGCAAACAATATCCTCCATTAGAATCTTTGAAATAGATTGACATAACAAGATATACACTCTGGTTAGGTTGAACCTGAAAACATCGGGGGTACCAAAATACACCACCAACTTTTTCGTAGGCAATATATATGGACAAACTCAACACAACTCCGAGAGTTAAAACTCAATCAAGGAAGTGTCTAGAGTTATCTCTATCTTTCTCTCTTGTTGTTAGAACGTTTACAAAACTGAATCTGTGAACCTAACTATAAAGAGAGTTCTTGGACGGTACTGAAGACCAATATCCAAGGACCAATCAAGTCTTATCCAACAAACAATGTCGGACCTATCTACGGTGATTGATCAACGCACAACCTGTGATATTTCAATTATGAAGATAAACAATATAATGCGGAAAAAGAAATAACACAGATACTAGAAATTTTGTTAACGAGGAAACCGCAATTGCAGAAAACCCCCAGGACCTTGTCTAGATTGAACACCAAACTGTATTAAGCCGCTACAGACACTAGCCTACTACCAATTAACTTCGGTCTGGAATGTAGTTGAGCCTGAACTCAGTCTTCCATTGATTCAGGTATAGTCACGCTCCTTACGCCTCTTAAATCCCAGCAGGACTCCGCACAATTGATTACCTTAGAAGATCTCACACCAACTAAGAGTTGTTTCAACTCAATTGATGACTTAAAACCAAATCTTCCTCCCACGGATTAAGCCTATAATTGATTTCCTGATTTACGATCTAAACGGATGATCAGATCAAACGTACGATCCAGGTGATGGAAATCGATAGCAACCTGACAGAAGTCTGGCTATCCTCAAAATCCGGACTTATGCAACCCGAAGTGCAACCTAGATTATTGTTCACCTCACAAGTTTAAAACTTGCGGAATCAACAAAGTCTGAGACGAAGAAAACTTTGATGATTACTATCTATCTTGATTGATGGAGAAATCTCTACAAACAATCAAGATCAGGAAACTCGAGTTATCAAGATAAAAGATAACTGGACCTGGCTTCACGAATCCCATTGAAGTCTTTATAGTCGTTAAACCCCAAAAGGGTTTCTGGAGAGGACGATTCTAGATACAACTAGGATACACCAAAAAGTAGTGTTAGTTATTCAAAGATCCTAGTTGCCAAGAGTTCCCCTTATATAGACTTCAAAGCCTAGGTTTCTTTAGGTTTAAGCTAAGATAGCTTTAGAACCAAGCAAACAATATTTTCCGTTAGATGAAAGCTTTGAATCTTATTCACATAAATAAGATATATACTCTGGTTAGGTAAACCATAACCGAATCGTGTATAAAGACTATGTCCGACATGGTTAGCCGAAACTAGCCGATTTGAACTTTAAAAGCTTAACACTCATTTTCATGTTCACTAAGACATTAATCTTGAGTCACAATCATGTGATCAAATGAGTCTAGTGTTAATTAGAGAATTGATCAAATACAAATCATCTCATAGAAATAATTTAATCGCAATTTAATCATAATCGACATTGTTGGTAAATGTATAAGGTACAATTACTTGAGTCGTTCGTGAGTCGGTTGAGTCACAGTACGCGGACCGGTTTGCAAACTTATAAGCAAAACCGAGTTCCGGAGTTGACATAACTTTTTCAGTTCACGTACCGGTTTGCAAACTTAAGATTTTACCGGTTCCGGAGTTCACAAAACTTTTTCAGTTCACGTACCGGTTTGGGTACTAAACTGGTTCTAGAATATAGAACTGTATTGGCTCGCATACCGGTTTGAATACTTTAACCCGGTACCCTTACCACAGTTCCAAAATGGTTTGCATGAGAATATGCATACCTATCCGGATCACGAAACAAACAGCTTTTCCCATGATGTGCATACGAGTATGCAGATCACACAAATCTGAAAGTCGATATATAGCTACTCCGCTACGTGTACAAGTACATGTAATATAGCATCAGACATATAACAGTTTTCCCAGTTTGTAAGACTGATAACATTGTCTTGTATTCTGAATATAGTAGTTTTATATTTCTATGAATCGATTCAAAACATTCTTGAATAACATCAATGACACATGTCACTGTTCCACGCTATTTTCGAATGATAAACTTGAATCATGATTTGGTTCCGAACAATAAATTGTTCTCCACCGAAATTTGATCAAGTATGAACAAATGTTCATTAAGCTTAGTCATTATATTTCGAGAAATTCGTAAACTAAATAATTAATTAGTTCTCGACTTGAAATTCTTGCCTATGCAAGCTAGTTCTAATTAGTTATGTGACAATTGTCCCAAGGATAGAAAGGTGAATATAACTTGAGAAATAGGTGGTTCAGTCTTCACTTACCTTTTGTTGATGAAGTTCTCCAAAAGCTTCGGTTGATCTTCGCCTTCAAACGGTAGAACGCAAATGATGACTGGTTCGTTTCTCAACTACCTCTATCCTAGACCGAGACTTAACTAATTGTAGACTAGAAATCAAGATATAGTTTTGACGACAAAATTTGCCAACAAGCTTGATATAACAACACTTGTGAGTTTGACCGAGCAATGCTCTAACAAAACCGTAACCGAACCGAACCGTGTATAAAGACATTCTTCATGGACGGTTAGCCAAGACTATCCGGTTGAACCGTAAGTTTAATCATTTTCATATAACGCTTAAGACTTTGAGTTTGAGTCACAACCATGTTATAATGTGATTAATCATGTCTATATAGTATTTTTGGAGATTTATTCAAATGCTAATTATCTCACAGAAATAATTTTTGTGCATCTAAAAATATTCAGCAGGGCAAGTACATGTACTCTACCTTGTTCATGACTATTTTTGTCATGGTACATGTACCCTTAAGACAAAAACGAGTTCAGGAACTCACAGAACTTTTCCGGTTTGCGTACCGGGTATTATACCACTCCGGTTTCAAAACCAATAGTTCCTTTACAGTGTGCATACTGGGTATGCGTACCATTCCTGATTCACGAACAACAGACTTTTTATGGTATGGATACCGGGTACGCATACCAAAAAGTTGATGTCGACATATAGCTACTCAGGTACTTGTACTGAGAACATGTACTACAATTCTGGACCTATAAAGTTTTCTCCAGTATGTGAACGGGTATGCATACTGTCATGTATCCAGATTTACAGTAGTTCTATATTTCTCTCTAAATCAATTCGAAACATTACCAAATAACATCAATGACACATATCACCGTTCCAGGCTATTTTCGAATGATAATCTTGAATCACAATTTAGATTTTGAAAAATAAATTGTTCTTAACCGAAATTCATCAAGTATGAACAAATGTTCATTAACCTTAGTCATATATATTTCGAGAACTAATTACAAACTTGACTCGAAATTCTTGATATGCTTGCAATAGTCTAATTAGTAATAGGACAACGTCTCATAGATATAAAGATGAATATAACTTGAGAAATAGGTGGTTCAGTCTTCACTTACCTTTTGTTGAAGAAGTTTTCCAAAAGCTTCGGTTTATCTTTGCCTTCGAACGGTAGAACGCAGTGATGTCCAATTCTCAACTACATACTTTTATCCTAATCCGAGACTTGACTAACTGTAGACTAGAAATCAAGATATAGTTTTGATGAACTAAATTTGACAACAAGCTTAATATAGCAACACTTGTGAGTTCGACCGATCAATGTTCTAACATGACTTTCACAATATATAGGATGCTGGAACTTCACTATCCATCCTTTAATAATAGTATCAATCTAGTTAGGAGTTGGGAAAATTGGACCTCTTACCACTTTAAAGTGATCCCAAATTTCAGCGAAGAAATTAAGAGCAGTAGAACAACAAGTGATCAACTGACTCACCCGCTTTGCTTCAAAGAAAACAACCATTAACAAGTAACTTTCCTTTCCTATAAAGAGTATTAATGGTGGTAAGTCTCTTATGAAACACTAACATAAGAAGAAGAAAAAAACAATCTTGTGAGGCCAAGACCCGGGCCACACACTTAGATGAATATTATTTGAGATGTGTTCATTTTCAATATTAGCATAACAAGATTTCTGTTAATAGACCAGAAGGACTGATGTTCCATTTAAGAGAGTCCAAACCTGAACCTAAGTTGAAATTTTTGAGGAAGGTGGTGATAGAGCAAACCTCTAAGATTTGGGGTTGTGTAAGTCTCCTGTCCAGTCCTAGGTTCCAAGATTCTCCTTGATGATTAGGATCGAGGGAGGAGTTTCCTTGACGAATACCTTTACATATGGTGAACTTCAAGTTGGTTGAGCCATTGATTAGGATCGAGAGAGGAGTGTTGCGAATACAACCTTGAATCCATTTTCTCCATATTGTGAGAAAGCCAATTTTGTAAAGAACTTCATCTAGGAAATCTGAAGAAACATGATTGAAAACATTTTTGAAATCTACCTTGCACACAATCCTTGGAATTCCACTCTTAATGCTAGAGTCCGTGTGTTCATTCACAATAAGTGCACAATCCAAGATTTGCCTCCCTCTAATGAAAGCCGACCGATGCGAAGATACCAAAGTTGGCAGCAATTTTTTTATCCTCTTCGTCATGACCTTGGATACCATCTTATAAATGCTCCCCATTAAGCAAACGGGTCTGAAATCTGTAACTTCTTGTAATGATCTTTTATTAGGAATCTAGGCCAGGAAAATAGATTTGAGTCTCCAATTTATCGAGCCTCACCTATTGAAATCCTTAACTACCTCCATGATGTCCACGCACATGAAAAAGCGACATGAACCTGAAAACCGCCGAGCCCTGGCGACCCATCGTGACGCAAGTCTTCAAATCTAGAAGACATACCTCTTCAACGATGTCTACTTCAATGTTAATGGCTTGCAAATCAACAATTTTGTTGAAATCCATGTTTCGATGCTCGCTCTAGGGATGGTATCCCCTCAAAAGAGTTCATTAAAAAAAGTAGGTGATAGCATTTTTGATCACATTCTTATCCTCGGCAAGTACTCCGTCAATCTTTAAGATCGAAATAGTAATTTTTTCCTCTTATTCTTGACAGCCCTGTGATAAAACTTTGTGTTGCGATCACCATCTCTGTCTCCTTGAGATTTAGATTTCTACGAGAGCATGATATCTTTCCTACTCGAATCTATCACTATTAGTCATAAGATTCATAACTATCATGAGGCAATTTTTCTGATCAGTGTTCTTGCAAAGGGAGCTTCTTCTTATAATACTTTAAATGGAGTGTGGGTTACCATACACTGCTCCACATGACATTCTGTTTTACTTTCTGATAACGGTAAACCTCGCCCTCGGTTTATTGAATATATTTTTTTTTTTGTTAGAGACATGTTATACTGTCATCAGAAAAAATTAAAAATTACTAATAAAATAGGGCGAACAAAAAAGAAAGAAATGATGAACCTTGTATTTAAAGTAATAAAGGATTATCCTTGGCCCCGGCACTGGCCGGGATTACATTGACTATATGGTGGCAAAATTATCTTTATGACCCCGTACTTGTCTGTGGCAATAGCAGATCATATCCCTCCACTCCTTGAAACAAAGGTAGGAATATTTGTACACGATTGATATGCCTCAATGTAGGGAAGGAATAGAGGAATGCATCTTGAACTCTATCAGTCCGTGGAACATCTTTATATAATAACAAGTAGATTTTTTTCTTCAGAACAGTTTTAATACCTAACTTTTTGTTTTTACTTCCTACTTTTTCTCAAAAAGATAAAGTAATTACGGGGATTTAGAGGAGACAGATTTTTAGTTTGAGTAATGTCGGAGGGGACACATACAAAATATGTATGTGGCCCGACCACATCTTAATCGGAGCGCCGGGAATACAAAAATGTTGCCAGTTGCCACCTATTCCCCAGTAGTGGAAAAAACTCTAGAACTGATCTGAATGCACATATTATGATTGGTTACGTCAAAAAGATGCGGAGTTTAGGTCCGTACTTCTCTGGTATCCAGATGTTTATGAACTGATCCTGAGAATCCCAAATGTTTACTAACCATGTAACGATCTATAAAATGAATCAACTACTATGCTGCATTAAGGGGCCGGGAACTAGGATTTTCTTCAATTTTACCACACAATCATGCACGCCGTAACGAGCTTCAAGTTTTCGTTATATATATGCAAATTAAAAGTAGAGGCAACAGAGTAATTAAATTACATTACAATGTCGATGAGCATGTATATACTTGTCCTTGTTTCAGATCTTTACGAATGTTTCCATCATCATCATTTTAACAATATGAAGTTTCAAAAGTCCAGCTTCAAACTTGGCTTGATATAGGCATTTTCATTTTCGAAGAGAGTGAGGAAACAGCTTCTCCGACAGTTAAGTACAGGGAATCGACAGATAGAAAGTTATCAGCCTTATTTGCTTGTTGTAGTTTCTCCATGACCTCGCCAACCGGATTCACCAACACAAGCTGCAAAAATTTATAAGCAATCAAACGACATGTTGTACATACCATAAAAATTTAGTGCCTGAAAGAAATGAAATGACATCCTTGTTAACTCACCTCAAGATCACGTTTCTCCAGTTTGTTTTTCAGATCCCTAAGGAGTCCAACACCACTTGTATCGATGGAGCTCACCGCTGAACACAATCAAACGTTTTATATCACTTACCTCACAAGTAATTTACACATTTATATAGCGAAAGAGAAAGAGAGACGGGGTTTACCCGAAAGGTCTAAAACCAGATGTTGAAGATCAGAATGTTTTCCAACTCCGTCTTGTGTTTCAAATTCTTGTATCCATCTTGTAATCCTGTTTGCGAAAACAATTCAATATATTTGACAAAAAAACCAAGACTTTTGAAAATTTTGTCTCTATATAAAGCAACGAACCTTTCGTTAAGGTAAGTTGAATTGGCAAAGTTTATTGGAGCTTCAATGCTTAGTATAAGAATGCCAGGGACAGATTTTGCGTCCTTGTAATGGTGAAGATTGCGGTAGATGTCAGTCCCAGGAATGTTTCCCAGCACCATCGTCTTTGGCCTTGTAACTTGCATGAGGATTTTGAAGAGCGAAATTCCAACCTACAAATGAAAAACTTGTCATTGTTATTGTGTTTGTTCTAATAGATTTTTTTTTTGTATTTTTTTGGTTCTCCAGTGAAAAGCATCCAACTTACTGCAATAGCTAGACCGTCTTGGACTGATATAAAGATGACACCCAAGAAAGCACACACACATACAACAAAGTCAAATTTATCAATCTTCCAAATAAGATAAGCAGCTGGAATATCGATCAGACCGATCACAGCAGTGACAATAATCGCCCCTAGTACAACATTTGGTGTGTACCGGAATAACGGCATTAGAAAGAGTAGTGTCACCATCACCGTTACAGACATGACGATATTAGACATAGCTGTTTTCGCCCCAGCATTATGATTTACTGCCGATCTAGAGAATGCACCTACAAAAACAAACTTCCTTTAGACAAGTTCCAAACCAACATGTGAAGCTTGTTGCTCCTGGGTCATATTCAAATCTTAAGAAAATCAAAATGGTGTTAATGCGAACCTGTTGTAATATAGCAGGAGGTACAAGATCCTACTATGTTCATGAAACCAATTGCCATCATTTCTTTGTTTCCATCTACTTGGTAGTCCTTGAGGGCAGCAAATGTTCTACCCACCGCTATGCCTTCCTATAAATATTTTCAGAAAACAACTGTTAATAACAAAGCTGGAATAGCTCAGCTGGTTACAGCGTGTGGCTGTTAACCACAAGGTCACAGGTTCAATCCCTGTTTCTAGCGATTTTTTTCTTTTTTAATTATTTAATTATTTGTCTCAAACCCAAAATTATGATCTAGTAAAGTGACACTTACCGTGAGGGAGATAATTCCAGTGACAAGCCCAGTCTTGAGAACAAGTCCTAAATGGCCTCCCCCAAAATGCAACATATTCCATGATGGAGGGTTCAATCCTTGTTCTAGCTTCCCAATCTAAAAAAGAACCATCAAACCGACGAAAACAGCATGAGATACAAGAATTGAAAAAGGTAACGAAAAATGATTTAGCCATGCAGAAAGAGAGATACAAATTAAATTTGACAAAATTCTAAAGCTTACAATGCTGACTCCATGATTTTGAGCTTTGAATACGAAGACTGCAAGAGTGGAAAGTATCACAGACAAAAGAGGAGCTCCAGCTGATACCCAGAAGAGCTTTGGGTTTTTCATGCTCTGAAATTTCGTTATCATACGTTCCTTGGTTAGTAATAACTTATAATCAATTGTAAGAAAAAAACCATACTATCTGACAGTTAGAAAAAAAAATATAAAAAAAGCATTGCGCCTAGTTTATTTTTCAAGATGGTTAGAAAGCTCAATTTGTTTTTGGAATTTCTCAGGATAAATCTTAAAGTTGGCTATGAAAATTTTATTCCAATTTTTATAGTCATTTTAAAGCTACATCTCAAAACTATGAAAAATTCTAATAGTAACAATTATCAGATTATTTAAAGAAAACACCTTCTTTCATTTCATTGGTATTCAAGTGCCATAGATATTTTAGAAAAGGTAATAAAAAACAATTCAGAAGAAGAAGATAACAAATGGTATTTTTAAGCATTGCTTATCAAAGTTCCCATATAAGTTATTAAAAATTATACTTAAAACATTTTTTAATACTACCTCCGTCCCATTAATTAGTGACCTACTTTAGTGGGACGTAGGTGGTATTATATTATAAGACCACGATAATTATTCAAAGTGTTGTAAATGGGATTTCATGTTTAGTTTTCTAGTAAAGGGATCTAGTAAAGTGTATTTAATGGAATTTTATTCAAAAACAAAGATACTGCTTTCCAGTGAGAATCTTGAAAAATAGATTCACTTTTGTCTCGGGCCACAAAGAATTTCAATCTACTTTTGAATATATAATTGAGTGTCTAAATAATCAACGTTCCTAATAAACTTAATTTTAGTACGGGCATTAAGTAAGAAAAGAGACAAATTTTGTTCCTCACTATCTCTTGTTGTGTTCTTGTGGTAATTATACTAAAAGAAGGAACCTGTAAAGTTGTCTCCCACTTTCCTTTTCTCATGAAGATGACCCGAGAGACTGATAATCATTTTATTAAAGACATTTAGACTAATAATACACGGTTTGAAGTTCATATCCCAGAGTTCTGGAAGGTAAGATAATCGCTAACCCACTGAAATGATTTTCACAGCCAACTTATATTTTAGTTTTTAAAAGATTCTTCGAAGGTGAGTTTGAAAAGAGGGTCCCTGTTCTTTTGTTTTCTCGAGAGAGGTAGCAAAAATGGAAATGCATTATGATCCATGAGGCTTTTGCCGATCGTTCATATTAAATATCAAATTTTACGTGTTAAAAAAGAAGATTTGGTATTTATTTACTACGGATCAGACATTCATAGATATTGTATTAATGAGGTTTTTATCCATTTTATCGTATTTTTTCTTGCTGGGAAAGGGTATGGGTATTTTGCGTGTGGTTTCAGAAAAAACTAAGTGTACGTACATAAAGACAAAAGGTAATTTGAGAAAATGAAAAGAGAGAAAGAATAACACGTACAACGTGTCGTGCCAAAAGGAGGAATACAAGGAAGCAGAAGCCCATGAGTATAGTTTGCCATGACCACTGCACATGCCATACAACCATAAAGCCAAATGAGTCAAAGTTATCACTCCAAATCTTCATAATTGAACAAAGAGAGCATAGAAAAATGTTTAATTTGTGGACCTCGTCAGTATGTTGAAAAACGGAGCTCAAAACAGCAATGACACCCATTTGTTTGGTAAAATTTACAATCCCAAGAAGGGCCTTGAGTTGCTGCAGAGAAACTATAATTGCAGCACCGGCCATGAATCCAATCAAGGTTGCTTTTGATAGAAAATCAATTATGAATCCAAGCCTGCTCAAAAAAAATAAAAAATCAGCATGCATAACAGTAGTAATATACAAGAAACAAAAAGAAGTCAAAAAAAGCAAGGTTCTTATTGGGAAAGAAGGTGAATATTGAATATGAATGATGAAGATGAATGATTTTTGGACCTTAATATTCCAAGTGAAGCTTGAAAAAGACCAGCAAAGAAAGTAGAAGTGAATGCAAGTTGAAGAAATAAGAGAGGTTCTTTTGCTGGTGAAACTTTTTCTCTAAGCATTGATCCTAATATCAATGATGCTATTGATACTGGTCCCACTGCTAAATCCCTTGAACTTCCAAGTACTGCATATATCAGTGGTGGTACAAAGCTTGAATCTGCACAAAGTTCGCCACCAGAAGTAGCAAAAATGTCAGCTAGACACTAAGAATAGCAACAACAAAAAATGATCAGTGGTTCATCATAAATTCCGCCCATATAACTTGGACGAAGAGAGTAACACTTACAGAGCCCGACAATTGGTGGTAGATTTGCAAGTTTAGCATAACTAATACCCTGCTCGAAAGTAAGGGGGAAAAAGAGTTAAAATGGGCATCAGTGACATTTAAATAATACTGCTGCACTAAAACAAAGAATAATGATATATTTTGAGTAAAGGGAATCAGTGTTTATATGTATATATTTTTGTTGATATTACCTGAGGAATGGCTAAACTTGCAATAGTGAGACCAGCAACAATATCAGATTTGAAGAATTTAAAAGTATAATTAGGACACCACTGGAGGATAGGGAAGAAATATTGAGCCCCAAGAATCCATTTCCTTTTAGGAGATTGGCCTTTGAATTGGTGGAAAGGGTCATCAGAAAAGAAAGTTTCTTTGAGTCTGTTTTTGAGTTTGTGAGCTGTGCTTCTTGGAGGTGGTGGGACAACTTTGTGAACTTCCATTGATGAAACTTCAAGAAACTGATGATGAGGGAAATTATGAGACGATGAATTGTTGCTGTTGTTCATTGCATTAGAATCCATTATTGTAGCCGTAGGTTCCATCTGTTATTGAGACCTCTCTAGCTAAGCTAGAAAATGACCTAACAGGTGGGTTTCTTTGGTTTTTTGTCGATGATAAGTGAAACTAATGAAGTATGTTTGTAGTAATACTATAGCTACTCTATCACAGTCATATATAGAGTCATAGCATATAAGTAAGAATCAAAACAAGTGAGTATAGTAGAGAAATAGAGAGATGTCATTCCTTAATTTATATTCAATCAACTTCAGCTAGAGACCGCTACCAAACAAGAGGTGTATAGTACTAGTTATACAAGACTACCCAACAAGAAATGCAAGTGGAAGAGACCTTGCTAGAGAAAAAGTGAGACGGAGGAAGGGAGGGAGTCGTTTTTTTTTGGATTTGGGGTTTGTCTTGTGGGTAAGATTTATATATCAACAAATTATTCTGCTTTGAGAAAGTGAGCCCACTCTCACTTTTCTTTTGATGATAGGAAAGCTGGGTGAGCTAGCTCGTTGAGTTTATCTACAACAGTTGCCACACACACACAGATATGCTACATGTGGTGTGGTCTATACTCTAAGACTAGAGAAGGAAAGTGAAAGAGAGGTATTTAAGGCTTATTAACCACTTAGGAACAGAGGAATTAAGAATAACTTTAAACACTTAGTAATTGGCCAGCGAAGACAATTGCACCCATTTGCCCAAAACTATCAGCCACTGCATGTGGTCTAGACTCTAGCTAGATTAGAGAAGCCAGTGAAAGAGAGTGAATATTTAAGGCCCAACTGCTAAAGTGCAGAGGAATTAAGAAGGTGCATATTTATGCTGGTTTTCAAAAGTGATCAGAAGTTTAAGTATGGAAGATACTTAGAATATACCATGCCCTGAATGGTGCACTTCTCTAAGCTGGTTATGAAATTTATGAATGCCGATCAGTAGTTAGTAGACTAGTAGTAGCAATGTCCGTAGTCAGATAGTGGGATTAGTAATGCAACTAGGAGTTTAATTGGGAGAGAGAGAGAGACTAGTGAGGTAATAAATGCGGAGATTGAAGACTGTGGATACGAATTCAGCAGGCAGGCTAGGTAGCTTAGCAGGAAAACAGAATACATGCAATACATACACGTGCCCCACCAAGAAAACAGAATGTGGAAATTGAGTCTTCTGCAAATTGCAAATGGTGTGTCGTATATAGAATTGATGATGACTATTTGGAGAAAAAACTTTATGGTGTATGGTGTATGGGTGGGTGTCTCATAATTTGTTTTCTTGCAAATTGATGACCATTTTACGGTCCATACCAATATCTTTGCGTTGCAAATTGATGACCACACGGTCCATACTAATGTCTCCGGCTCCCTCATAATTCACCATCAGATTCAGCACTAGTGTAGCAGGCATGTATGGGCTTTGTTTATTGCTCTGTCATGAACAGAATCTAATTGATCTGCATCTCCCTTTTTCAAGTTTGACCTTTTTCTTAGTTGAAGTTGATGTGTTGTTGTTGGCACTTGGCAGTATTTGACGGCTGCCAAACGTAAAAAAAAATTTCTCACGGGAAAAAAAAAGTTTTTATACCGACGTCTGAAAAAAAGAGTGCTAATTGGTGGGTTAAAAACTCATTTGCGGAAGATAAAAAAAGGTGAGATATATCATCTGGTGCTATATGTTGAACAATGCCAAGTTAAATTCCAATTGTTCTTGTCCAACCTTTTCTCCATCTTGAAGCGGACCTCACCACATCTCTAACTTTTATGAACCATTTGGGTATGAAGTTTTATCAAGAGCGCCCTTTTATCAATCATAGAGTAGGTCGCTTGCTTAAAAGATAGAATTTGAGGGGACAAATTGGATTGGCTGTTAGCAGAATGAAAGAATGAACATGATCCCTAGCATTAGCAAGACAACAATAATCGTGGTTCAATGTAGCTCTGTAAACACATGGATTTGGCCAGAGCCGAAGACATGAGAATGGGGGCTTCGGGTAATGACCAACCGAAGTCACCATTGACGATGACGTGGCACAGGTAGGCTGCCCCGAAGAATGACTAGTGGTTGCCTAAATAACCCCAGTTGTAATAGTACACGTGTACGACTAGTAACAGAAGACTTACCAGAAAAGGTATTAGGGTACACGTGTACGGTATTTCCATATCAGACTTTGTCTATAAAAGCAGAGCAATCCTTCAGAGAGAGATAAAGCTTTTCAGAGAATTGTACTGTGTAATGGGATTAGTCTCCTCAGAAACCTATGATAATTTAAGAGTATTTACAAGCCGCTAAGAAAATTTGTTTGCGTTTAATAATTATTCCAAAATTTAGTTCTCAAACTAATGTTGATGTTTCAACTCAATTAAGTCGAAAACTGCTTCTTATGTGATATTCAATGGCCCTCTTAAACTTACTCCACTTAAAGATTATTTTCTCATCCTAGATCCCGTACACAATATATATATGACTCGTGATGATTGTGGGGGGATATCTTTGAAGAAAGTAGATCAATATTTGTTCGAAAAGAGATGCCAAAGGATAAGTCTTCAAATTTAGTAAGCTCCCCAATTAACAAATTAAAAAAGCTTAGATAGTTATCTGCTTTGACAAACACCTTTGGAGAAAAACAATATGAAAAAGTAAGCTAGAGATTTTTTTCGTACCTACAATAATCGAGTTAGCCCAGTCCTTTCGAGACACTTGGGAGGTCTTATGGATGAAATCTCCTGACCCTTGATTTGCCACCATCTTAGTGGCTTTGAAAGCAATTATTATATGTTGGTAAACATAGGTTCGAATTCGACTACTGGTTTGCTAACTTTGTAACTATAACCGTGGCAATGATCAAGAAAAACTTTGTAACTATGGCAAACCGAAAGTTCGAGATTTACTTTTTCCCTACTGATAGAGAAAAGTAGGTTGGTAAGCTCTGATGTTTTGGTTCCAACCCAACCTAAAGTTTGAATCTTGACAACATTCTAACAAAAAAATCAAAATACTTTTGTTGGCGTACCAGCGGGTAGGTATTAAAACAATGAAAATATAATAGTCTCACATCGCTAGATTACGCATAATTAACTTAAATATAATATGGAAGGGCCGCTCCACTCATTGTCAATTGGTTTTGAGTTGGGTGCCCGCAGACTTTAACATGGTATTAGAGCCAAGTCCCAGACCTAAACCTGGTGTACGCCGGGTGTAGGCCGAGTTACTAGCCGAAGTGTACCGATTTTTTCGCTTGTACACCCGCAGTGTAGGCCGAGTGGCCGTGTATGCCGGGTGTAGGCCGAGTTACTAGCCGAAGTGTACCGATTTTTTCGCTTATACACCCGCGGTGTAGGCCGAGTGGCCGATGTGTACCGGTTTAGTCACATGTACAGTTATAGATTGAGTGGTCACTCGTACGTAGGTCCACGTGTTAGATCGAATGACTGGCCTTACACGTGAGGAGACGTGTGAAAGGATAATAGTCCCAAATCGCTAGATTCCGCATAATTGAGTGGTCACTCGTACGTAGGTCCACGTGTTAGACCGAATGACTGGCCTTACACGTGAGGAGGCATGTGAAAGGATAATAGTCTCACATCGCTAGATTCCGCATAATTAACTTAAATATAATACGAAAGGGCCGCTCCACTCATTGCCAATTGGTTTTGAGTTGGATGCCCGCAGACTTTAACAAAAACCCATATAAAAATATACTGGAAAATGATTTCTTTATATGGTTTTGGTACCATTAACTGGTACCTCTTTAGCAGTTAACTCATATTATATCACCTTTTTTTTGTGATCTGTCTAAAAAGAATATATTAACGGGCCGTGAGTTATAACCCCAAAGGTGTCACTATCCATTCACAAAAACACCATCAAAACAAAAGTAACACAAAACCCCCAAATAATATGAATATTTGGGGTTTTAAACCAATATCCACCACCACCATCACCGACCACCACCACAACCATCACCAACCACCACCACCATATCCACCATCAATATATACTAGCACTACCATCACCAACCACTACGATCACCAACCACCACCACCATATCTGCCATCAACTACCACTACTAGCAACCAACACCACATCCACCAACAAATACTAGCACTACCATCACCATAAAAAGCACCACCATTAACCAGAAATAGTACCACCAAAATTTGGTTTCATCATAAACTTACTGTTTCATCATTAAAATCTTCGGTTTCATGATAAAAAAAAAATAGGCAAAAATAAGATGAAACCAAATTAGGTTTCATCGTAGAATTTGATGAAACTAATTTTGGTTTTATCACAGAATTTGATGAAACCAATTTTGTTTGGGGTTTTTGTATCAATTTTTTAAAATTTGGGGTTTTTGTATCAATTTTGTTTAATATGGAGTTTTAATGGATCCCAACATTTGAATGGAGTTTTTGTACTCCAAATTTGCTCATCTTGGTGTTTTACTACTAGTTCTGATATATTAAAGGGCATATAAATCGCGTGCAAGCGCATACAACAAAAGATGAGGAAAAAGCCCACATAAAACCGAAAAGCACTAAACAGCAACAAGAGCTACACAAATTCAAATAACACAAAGAGGACTAGCAGATGAAGTTACGTCTTGTCAATCTGAATTACAAGATCCAACTTACTAATCAAAGAGAAAAACACTACCTTTTATCAAGTGGAAGATTCATCAACATCCCCTATGGTTAAACCATCATGATTTTTCACAAGATTGTTAAACATGTCTTGACGATGTACCTCCAAAGTGGGAAAGTCTAAACCCCAAAGAGAACCATATTCCTTAAGCTTAGTTTTTGATATCTCATTGGGAGCTCTAGATTTTGAGGAGCTTTTCTTAATTATACTTTAAGAACCGGTAAGAAACATACCTGTAACTTTAGCTTTTAACTTTAACTTCTTACTCTTCACTAGAATTGTCTCTGACGAGGCCGGTTTTGATATGCTTATCTCAAAATCTTCTGGAACTGGTTGAGAAGTGGCAATCTCCTCCTCTTCTTCGAAAGCTTGGAATCTATTATAATTTTCAAAGCCAGGGGGAACAGACGGACCAGAAGATGAGGTGCTTGTCCCTCCTATAACCGGTTGAACAATCATTCACACCTCAATACCTTCTTGAATCTCCCTAACCGAAAGAGATTCTTTGATTTTCCTAGATCTCTTTTTTTCTTCTTTATAATCTCAACAGGGGCACTAGTAGCCTCAAAGTCTTTAGTCATCTCAATACTTCCCTTATTGCCTGCAGACTCTTCACTACCTACTTCTGTTTCAATATTTCCACTCCTTTCCTTATCCCCATTCACAATTACACCTCTCTTAGACATCCCTTGAGTATCTAACATCTGCCCAACACCTTCGTTATCACCATTATTTTCTTTATGTATCCATACCTTCTTAAGAACCTTGTTTGCAAGATCCATATGATATTTAGCACTAGAATGACCAAAGGTTGCGCAAGACAGGCATATTCGAGGCTTTCAAGGATAATCAACTAAGACTTCAAAATCTTTACCATCAAAGGAGACTGGAATGGAGTCCGAAAATCACTATTTGCTTCCATTTCGACACATACCCTAGCATAACTCATTTGTGTTCTAGCTAAAGTATGTTTATCAGTAAGCAAGGGAGTACCTACCACACTAACAATCATATTAAGTCCCTTGGCATTTCATAAATGAATAGGAACGTTTCTCAACTTCAACCAAATATGTATTGTTTTCAGTTCCTGAATATCCTGTTCAATAAATAGTTTCCATGGGTGAATTGAGGATAATTTGCCTGACACAAATACATACCCCAATTCCATGGCAGAGAGTCTATCTTCTTCAAAATCAAACTCAAATATGAACACTGATTCTTCGTGAAAAGTCATATGAAAATTCCCTTTAAGATTCCAAGTCTTTTCCATCGTAATTTTAACTACGACAAAATACCCAACAAGAAATTTTTCGCAAGCCCTAACTTTATCTTTAATATCAGCAGAGGTGATAATAGATTTCTTCTTACCATTGATTGTTTGCGGCTTGTGGATCGGCAACTGAAAAATCCTCATTGCAACTCTTGTCTTTCAAGAAGAATGATCTCCATTTGTTAACCCTAAGATTTTCGGAAAAAGCCCCATAAGAAGACCCATTACCACCTGTTGCAGCATCAAAATTTAATTCCATAGCAACCCCATTCTTTTGACTATCACTAACGACAATAGAAGCGTTTAAAGGAGGAAAATCAGCTAACCCCAAACTTGAATTAAGTTCATCCATGGATGATTTGAAGAAACAAATCCCTAGATGAAATCAATTATTTCGAAACTCGAAATAGAGAACCAAAAATCTACCTCATACTTGTAGGGAACAAGAAGAGGAAAAATCAAGAAGAGTCAAGAAATTTGGTTTAAAAAATGAGTGAGAAATCTTAATCTTTCTTTTGACATTATTTTAACTTAGTTATTACGGGTCATAATTTAACTTACATAACCATTTTGATTTTTAACGACCTGAATTGTCCTTGTATCATCATTTACGATCCAGGTTAGCCTGTCAAAACTTGTCCAATTTTCCCTATCAATAGAACGCTCCTTATAATAAATTTTAACTTTGCATATAAAAATTAACCATATGTCTTCGATTCAAGATTTAACATATGATTCGATTATTTAAAAACAGAAAACGTGCTATGTCACGGTTCACGATTTAAATTTTTAAAGGCGAGCATCTAAACCTTAATTAGCAACTCCAGCTTAATCACAAACTTTCACACTTTATTCTGGAATTCAATCGGATTATTCAGGCTCCAAGAAATTCGTCCACAAATTTGATTGATTCTGATTTATATCAGAACAATTTTTTTGTCTCATTTTATTTTTATTAAGAACAAGAAGGAATTTGAGATTCTGAACTGATTTAACTATTAAGTTCGAAATTCCCAAATAAGGCTTAACGAAATTTTAGCAAGAGTACACGAATGATATTTAAGAAATGAGATATTTTTTTATTGTAGATTGAGAGTGAAAGAAGTTGAAAAAACATTAATTTTCATGATCTATAATACAAAACAGAAGGGGTTTTTCAGCTTGGACGGTCGGATAACATTTTTAGAGACAAACAGGTGATCCGACCTGAAAAAGCGGGGGTCTAACAACCACACCCAATATTTCGATTAACAATTTGTATGGACAACTCCAATATACTTTTAAGAGAATCAACTAGACAGTCAGACTCAATCTTAAGAAAAGTATATCAAAGAGTTATATCCCTGTTTCACAATGTAATCAGCAAATCAAACAAATAGAAATCTGTGAGCCTGATTATTATGTAAAACAACTTGAACGGTACCAAAGACCAATGTTCAAGTGTCAATCAATTTATATCAACAACCAAAGGTTGGATTATCTAATTGATTGAACTACGCACAACCTGTGATATTTCAATTATATAAACAAATATAATGCGGAAAAGAAATAACACAGACACCAGAAATTTTGTTAACGAGGAAACCGCAAATGCAGAAAAACCCTGGGACCTAGTCCAGATTTGAACACCACACTGTATTAAGCCGCTACAAACACTAGCCTACTCCAAGTTAACTTTGGACTGGAATGTAGTTGAGCCCTAACCAATCTCATACCGATCAAGGTACAGTCGCGTTCCTTACGCCTCTAGAACCACATCGGATTCTGCGCACTTGATTCCCTTAGCTGATCTCACCCACAACTAAGAGTTGCTATGACCCAAAGTTGAAGACTTGATAAACCAATCTGTCTCACATAGAAAAGTCTATTGAATAGATAAATCTGTCTCCCACAGATAAACCTATGATTTTTGTTCCGTCTTTTGATAAATCAAGGTGAACAGGAACCAATTGATATACCAGACTTATATTCCAGAAGAACATCCTAGAAATATCAAGATGAAAACCTGATTAGACTCAAGCTAATATCTTTCAACCGTTAGATCGAACTTAGCTTGTTACACACAAATGAAAAGTGACTTCAATATATATGAGTAAAAGTACCTAAACGTGTGCACCTTGTTGACTCAACAATAGTTAAACGAGGTTAGCCAGATGAACACTTTCATATCAACCTTATTCATCTTAACCATAACTAGTTCAAATGACTCAAATGAAACTAGTTCTAGAGTTGTTCAATTGTTTATATTCTCATAGAAGTATACAAGCCACAATTGAAGCAAAATCGATTTTGATTCACTCGAATCAAGTCATGAACATTATAGCCACGGTTTGCAAAAGATTGCATTCCTTATTATATAAAAGTATTAGTTCATGAACAAACCGATTATAGAACATTATACACTAGGTATGCAAACGGGTACACATACCATAGTGGCCGGACTAAGCTTGGGTTTCGCCAGTATGCGAACTGGTACGCATACCTTCCTAACTCAGCAAAAATTCCTGGACCTGAACCTCACGCCAATACCCGTACCAGTATGTGTACTTGGTACCTGGAATTCACCAAACCAAGCAGTACGAATACGGGTATGCATACCATGGTTCCCGGACTTGGATTACATATATGCAAGTATGCATACTATGCTTATATCCAATTGTTCTAAACTCTCATTTCAATCATAGAAAAATTCTCGGAAGACGACTATAGATGTATCACACAAACTATTAGCTTCAAAGCAATTTTTAAGTGATCGAATGATCAATACGAAACATTCTGAGTCTACATCAAATGACTATCTCACACAAATCATGTAAGATGTTACCAGGCGGTTTTCACATGATCATCTTTTGACTTTCTTCAAGAATATAAGATGAACTTGGTTAAATCGAAAGCATGCCAACACATATTTCGAGAAATATGTAAGCGAGTTAAATTCATCTCGAAATATCAAATGTGTATAATTGAAGTCTATATAGCTATACGACTTTTATCTCAAATAAGAGATAGAGTAGATAGAATTTTGAGTGATAGATGAGTTCAAGTCTCCACATACCTTTTGTTGATGAAGTTCCACAAGCTCCCCTTAGTAGTTCTTCTTCTTCTTCAATCGATGAACGACGTGAAGTATAATGCTCAACTACACTTTCTATCCTAATCCGAGACTTAGCTATAAGTAGACTAGAAATCAAAACTTATAGTTTTAACAACTAAACTTGAAAGCAAGCTTGAGATAGCAATGCTTGCGAGTTCGACCGAGCAGTGCTCTAACACGACCATCCAAGTCTTATCCAAACCAAATACATCCGATGGTCATGTAATTTGTAACCCCTTTTGTTGTGTATTGATTTCATTAAATAAATGGTCATGGCATTTATGTTGTTTATAACCACCTTAATAACTCTTAACATCTTAATGACATATAGAAATGAGCTCTTGGCTAATACTCCTATTATATTTTTAAAAGACATCAAAATGAGCTCTTGGCTAAGACTCATATTATATTTTTAAAAGACAAAAACAAAAACATTTCGTATGCACCATATATGGTTACAATGAGCCTTTAGGCATTACAAACAAAAAATATTCGGTACAAGCATGCAGATTCCTTGATAAGGTGGAAAAGAATTTCGACTTTAAGACCGGCATGCAAAAAAAAGATCAATAAAAAGATCAATATAAGATTACAACTGAAAAACCGGGGGTATAACAACCACACCCAATAATTCGCTTAGAATTCTGTATGGACAAACTCCAATATACTTTCAAGAGAATCAACTAGACAGTCAGACTCAATCTTAAGAAAAGTATATCAAAGAGTTATATCTAAATTTCTCAATTAAATCCGCAATCAAACAAATATGAATTTGCGAGCCCGATTGAATATTGAGAAATAACTTAAACGGTACCAAACACCAATGTTCAAGTGTCAATCAATTTATATCAACAACCAAAGGTTGGATTATCTAATTGATTGAACTTACGCACAACCTATGATATTTCAATTATATAAAAAAATATAATGCGGAAAAGAAATAACACAGACACCAGAAATTTTGTAAACGAGGAAACCGCAAATGCAGAAAACCCCCGGGACCTAGTCCAGATTTGAACACCACACTGTATTAAGCCGCTACAGACACTAACCTACTCCAAGTTAACTTCGGACTTGAATGTAGTTGAGCCCTAATCAATCTCATACTGATCAAGATATAATTGCGCTCCTTACGCCTCTGAATACCAGCAGGACTCTGCGTACTTGATTCCCTTAGCTGATCTCACCCACAACTAAGAGTTGCTACTACCCGAAGTCGAAGACTTTAATAAACAAATCTGTCTCACACAGAAAAGTCTATTGAATAGATAAATCTGTCTCCCACAGAAATACCTATGAGTTTTGTCCCGTCTTTTGATAAATTAAGGTGAACAGGAACCAATTGATACACCGGTCTTATATTCCCGAAGAATAGCCTAGTAATATCAATCACCTCACAATAATCTTAATCGTATGGTAGCGAAACAAGATATTGTGGAATCACAAATGATGAGACAAAGATGTTTGTGACTACTTTTTATCTTGCCTATCGGAGAATAAATATCGAGCAAATCTTAGAGAAGATAGTACTCAATCACGATAGAGTAAAGCAAGATCAGAACACGTAGCAGATAAAATAGTTGGGTCTGGCTTCACAATCCCAATGAAGTCTTCAAGTCGTTAACCTACATGGTTTTGGAAAAAACCTAAGGTTAAAGGAGAATCGACTCAAGCCGCAACTAGTATCACACAGGAGGTGTGGGGATTAAGTTTCCCAGTTGCTAGAGTTCTCCTTTATATAGTTTTCAAATCAGGGTTTGCAATCTAAGTTACCTTGGTAACAAAGCATTCAATATTCACCGTTAGATGAAAACCTGATTAGATTAAAGCTAATATCTTTCAACCGTTAGATCGAACTTAGATTGTTATACACAAATGAAATGTGCTTTCATTTAGATAAGGGTAACCATACCTAAACATGTGCACACGGTTGGTTCAACAATAGTTAACCGAAGTTATCCATATGAATACTTTCTTATCAACCTTGTTCATCTTAATCACAACTAGTTCAAATGACTCAAATGAAACTAGTTATGGAGTTGTTCAATTGTTTATATTCTCGTAGAAGTATACAAGACACAATTGAAGCAAAATCGATTTTGACTCACTTGAATCAATTCATGAACATTATAGCCACGGTTTGGAAAAGATTGTATTCCTTAATATATAAATGTTTTAGTTCATGAATAAACCGATTTTAGAACTTAATCTATTCAGGTACGCATACCTGTACACATACCTAAGTAGCCGGACTGAGTTTGGGTTCGCCAGTATGCATACCGGTACGCATACCACCAACCTCAGTTGAAATTCCGGAACTTTAAACTTACGACAGTACGCATACCGGTATGCATACTTAAGTTCCCGGATTTTCACAAAACCAATCAGTACGCATATGGGTATGCATACCATGGTTCTCGGATATGGATAACATATATGAAAGTACGCATACTATGCTATATCCAATCATGGTTAATCGTTCTAAACTCCATTTTCAATCATTGAAACATTCTCGGAAGACGGGAATAGCTGTCTCACACAAACTATTAGCTTCAAAGCAATTTTCGAGTGATCGAATGATTAATACGAAACATTCAGAGTCTACATCAAATGACTGTCTCACACAAATCATGTAAGATGTTACAAGGTGATTTCCATATGATCATCTTTTGACTTACGTCGAGAACATAAGATGAACTTGGTTAAAGAAAAAGCTTACCAACACATATTTCGAGAAATATGTAAGCGAGTTAGACTCAACTCGAAATATCAAAAGTGTATAAACTGAAAACTATATCGTTATACAACTTTTGTCTCAAGAAGGAGATAGAGTAGAAATAGACTTTCTGAGTGATAGATGAGTTCAAGTCTTCACATACCTTTTGTTGATGAAGTTCCACAATCTCTCCTTAGTAGTTCTTCGTCTTCAATCGATGAACGCCGTGAAGTCTAAAGCTCAACTACACAATCTATCCTAATCCGAGACTTAATCGTAGATAGACTAGAAATCAACACTTATAGTTTTGGCAGCTAAACTTGACAAACAAGCTTGAGATAGCAACGCTTGCGAGTTTGACCGAGCAATGATCTAACAACAACGCTATGAACTTTAACTTACCAAAAAAAAATATCAAGAAAAAAATAAAATAAACGATTGTTACGAGAATGTACCGCGTTGGGATTCAGTTACCTCTCCTCGATATAGTAGTGTCATAAATTAAGTTAAGTCTCTCTACCGTTGCCTAAATGAGTAAAACCTTCCATCTTCCATGATATTTTTATTATTTAGCATTTATGATTCTTATTTACACCTGCTCATGCATGCATTTGGTTATTGGAAACGCTTCGGAATCACGAAGGTAGGTTATATAATAAACCTCTCTGTTATTACTTGTCATTCTCATATTTCCATTTGCTCTTTGCTTCTTAAGGTAATACCAATCTGCCCTCTGTTCTTTGCATATGATCTATTTTTTTCCTCGAATTTTCCATGTATTTTTCTTTGGATCCCCTCCATCGTGAGCTTCTATTTTTTGTATTATGCGAATCATATGCTTTCTTAATTCTTAACTGCCATCATTTTCATACAAATAAAAGCTAATACCTAAAAGGAGAAGATATCAAATTTTGGTTGATGAATACATATGGAGAAAATCTAACAAGTAGATATATACATCTATCTATGTGCAATGTAACCATCTTTATGCATTGTTGTAGAACCAAGACGAAATAATTTTTTATTTTTATTGATCATTCAATATTGGCTTCAAATCTACCAAGACTAAGATGACGAGGTAAAGAGATTTTAGTTATAAAGCTAGGATTTACATCTGATGCATATGAAGGTATTCTAATTGGTTTCATATGTCATTGTTAATTTGTTTTATATGTCATTTTGTCATATTAAGTATGAAGTCCTGCCATAGTTAGTATAGCCTGATGTGGTATGCATATTGCATATCTTCTTGATATGATAGCCAAGGAATGGTCATAACGCATATACACGTAATTGGATGAATAGAGTGATATGATTTGTCAGAGTTTGTTTTTTTTGGTTTTTAGTCCAAATGTTTAGGTTTTCTAGAGTTGTATCCAATGCTTTATATGTTCATGGTTATCCATTGAAGCTACTTATGTTTTTGTGGTTTCATTTATGGTTGTAAGGTGACTTTGAAATTGTTTTCATTAGTTCAGTTCGTTCTATGAATAGTCCAATTTAGTGTTCAAAAAGAAAATAAAAAGAAAAAAGCTTAGGCATATCCATTTTCAGGAATTTGAGATGAATTGGAATCTTCGGTAGACCAAAATAGTCCACTCAAAGCCATTGGATGGTGAAAAAAACCATTGTTTTTAGTAATGTAAAATTTCTAGGGTATGATTGTACATGGTTTCGCAACTGTGCCGAATTGTCGATATTTGTAACTTAGAATTTATCATTTTTCACATTTTCTTTTCTGCAGTTGTTGCTGTCACCTATTAGAGAGGGTTAGTCGAAAGGAAGGGTAAGGCAGAGAGATAAAATGGTGAAGATTCTCTTAAGAAGTATGCATAGCTACAGATGGACGGGATTGCGAGATCAATTTATCAAAAAATGTTTATCTTTATCTTCAATGCAGATGGCTATCATTCCTATAAATACGCCAAAGAAATAAGTTGGTTTCAAGTCATGGATTTATGTGGCGCTTCATTTAGGTTCAATCGACATTGACTGAATAAATTTTATAAAGTCGATTACCATAGCTATCTAACTTTTTTTGACGTGCATCTACCTTATTAACAAGGGTTTAAAAGAATATAAATTGTACGACAAGGTCTATAAAGGAAGTATTGCAATAGTAGATCCGAGTGTCGTTAACCCAATCAATTTGTGTGCACCATATAACGCAAAATTTTGTATCGCTGAACTTACACCTAGAAATAAGTAATGTGAGTAGTAGTATTGGAACTCATAAAAAAATATACAATTAGAAATTGGTAATGGTTAGTAGTACACCGTTTGTAAAATAAAAAGTGGTGCCTTAAGTAAGTATTTTACTTGGGAAGATGTAAAAAAATATTAGGGAAAATACCATTTGTTTGTCGCACACGGCAGCGTCCATCATCAAATTTGGTAAAATCAGGCAAAGCCATTCTCCATTGTATATCAAGGAATTATCCGGATGCAGTCTCATGCAGTGCGGAATACAACACAAAACAATATCAAAGACCACCAATCTTTGGGGATCTATTAGGGGGAAAAAACAACAATTTATCTGACATTTTTATCCCAAATTATTATTTTAATCAATTACAAGTGTAACCGAATTTATAATTATTTGGATGACAAATATTTAAGATTTTTATAGCTACAAGTTCTTATGGGTCAAAATAAATCTTATCATAGTTTGCAGTATTTATTTAAATCACTATAACTAAAAATTATTCCGTCTCATGCCGTGCAGTTGCGACACGAGTTATTTCTAGTAAAACATGCAACAAAACATAGAAATTAAGTCGAATGTACTCAAAATTTGAGAAAGAGTATGGGATGGACTATTTTCACACTCTATACCGTTTAAACTGAAGCAGTAAGTTGGCGAAGGAGTGGGAAAAATAAAAATTGGATTAGAAAAAATGGGCCTTCAGGGTTAAAAAAATAAGTCAAAAAGGTAATAGAAGTGAGACAAGTGAACAACGAAGCTAGGAAGTATTCTATGGTTCATTTAGGATTCTTATCAACCACCATTTCATTTGAAGTAGAGGTTGAAGAAGAATAACATATTTAGAAGAATCACTCATTCCGTAATGCCTGTTTTTTTAGGAAACCTAACCACAGGGAAGGAGTGACTCCTTTCCATTTTCTCGCTTTAATCATTGAAGGCATACTTTTTCTTTCTATCAATGGTATTATATAGACATAGAGAAATGATAAAAGAGAAAGAAACAGAAGAAAAATAATAATAATAAAGAAACTGGAGCATTGGGAAGTCCCTGTGTTGAGTTTCATTGTTTAAACATTGAGAAAGAAAGTAATGTTAAGCTCTTATATTCAATAAAGAGAAAAAGGACCATTTTAGGATTCCAAGATGAAATCTTGTTAATCCTTTTGTATTTTAGTTTTGATCCTAAGATAATGGCTTCTTCTTCCATTTGTCCTTAGGATTCCCATAATGTCGTTGATCCACACAAAAAAAAAAATCATAAATAGAGTTTAATCAACATAAACCATAGAATCAACTAGAACTGATAATGCTAGAGAAAACTCAGTATTGCTTCAATAATTACGAACTTGCAACCAGATGTCTGTGTTGCACAACTCCCAAAATCTTTCTTAAAGGGTAACTTCATCTCAGTAGGATATCGGACGACAAATACTAGAGAGGTGCGGATGATTGCAAAGATTGATTGTAACAATATTAATCAAAGGGGTTTTTTCCAAAACCAATGATTTATACAATAAGCTGAAGCTCATGTGATCAAAAGTTATTCAATGAAGCTTATCAGCTTTGGGTAGAGATTTTTTCTGCTTCAAGTTTAAAGATGACGTTGATGGTATACGCATTCGCTAAATTGGCGTGGTGCGCTTAAAACCAAGTATAGTTCATCAATGAACATGGATACTTGAATTTAATCCTAGAAATCAACATAAATCTCTAACTTAGGTGTGGGTAAGATTATATGATTTAGGTATCGAGTACTAGAGAAAAACAAACCTTATTAGAGATGCCAGCTAGTGCTGTTAGTATTCCAATTAAAATGGACCATAGATAACGCCATAATAATAATGTGGTTAATTTTTTCGCGTGCTAGTTGAGTTTGATCTGGTTGAGGAACTTCAAGAGGGAATCTTAGTTGAGAGGGATGGTTATGCATTCCTTATCCTGATAATGTACGAAAAACTAACTTTCTTTTGCAAGCATTGTCATGTTATAGGTTAGGTTTTGAGTGAATGTAAATAAAAGCTAAGAAGAATGCCTCCAATGCCACTTTAGTTGAGAAGAATTCTGCCAATACTTTAAGGGTAATTAATCCAAGAAAACAAAATTATGTTGCAAAATCTTTAGGATAAATACCTAGTGCAATAGGTTAACGAGAACTGCCAATAATAAAAAGAACAGCCTTGTTGAAGGTGAAGTCAATTCGGTCGTCAATTATGATAGTGAAGACGTGGTAATAAGGATATGCTGATATCATTCCAGGTTTGTTGGATAATACTGATAATTAGCATTAAGAGATCAGTTATGCAGTAGGTCTTATCTCATTAGTTCTTCATGAGTTAATGAATATTGTGTTATCTCCGGTGCATTCTCCTGGATAAGATAGTGTTGATACATGAGAGACCACCAATTTAAGAAGTGTTTAACGTAAAATTGTCTAGCAACTAGTTTTCCAAGCTGTTGATTAAATTATTAACGAAACTAGATTTTGTGCCCGTGCGATGCACGTGCCTAGATATTTTGTAGGGAAAAGTATGCTTTGGTGCTAGTGAATTTTTAGGGATTCAAAATTTGAAGCCTTAGAATATTCAATTATTAAAATTGATAATATACAAAGTAGTCAATTAATAAAACTAAAAATAAGGAATAATAGAATTAATTAAAAATAATAAAATCTAACATGAACAGTATTTATTGTAATTCTAAAATTGGTTTTGGAATTTTATTTTCTTCTTTTGTCAAACCTCATTGTCGGATAGCATAACTATCACTATGTTGTCCGAATTAGATAGTATGATTTTCTTGTCTCGACCGTTGATTCCGTTGTTCTTTTTCATCTTTTTTGGAAGCATTCCTCATCTAAATCAGATAATATGATATTTGTGAAATTTCATTAATCTCAAAACTATTTCCCCCCAAAGCAGCTTGTTTATTCCATTTGAGCTAGACGGGCGAGTACTATTTCCTAATTAAGTGAGATTTAATATAATGATACTTATGCGTAAAATAATCCATAAGCATAAAAAGGATAGCAAGAAGAGAGTTTATTCTCTCACAGTATAACTCGAAATCTAAATACATCAAACTTAAAAGAAAGTTAAAAAAGGAAAATTTACTTAATTACCGCAAAACTGTCGTCAGGTAGCCCATGGGTTGTCGATGCCCCTGCCATTAATCCAAAGCAGCCAGTACACCACCAACACTGAGAAAATCAAACAAACATTAGCGAGAACAATAAGAAGATATTAACAACGTGAATGGATACCATAACACAACGCCATTCAACCATGCATAGTTTCTTAAGAGCCACGTACATTCACATGATCTATATATACCCTACCTCCTATAGAAAAAACTAAATTGCATCGAAGACAATAATAGCATACCAAGTAATAAGTAACATGCAGTACTATTGATACATTTAATCCAGGGAGACCTAGCAACACTTTACTGTAATCTGAGCAACCAATATACCTCTCCGAATGTTACACCACCATCTCCATCTGGTCGCCACTGTCACCTCCAACACCTCTGTTTGTCCACAACTGTAACAACCACCAATCACCATCACAACACCACCTCCATGTAATTATTATCCCTACCAACTACACCTGTAGTTTCATCACCACTATTAGTGTATGTTAATGGAAAATGTTATGGTATCGGTGAAGGATTAGTCCACTTACCTCTAATGCACAGCACAACCCTGCCAGAAATTAATTGTCAAAATTTTGTTCGCAATTCTTTAAAACATTAAATAAAAAACATAGAATCTTGTAAATACACCTAAACTACACCTTCTTTAGTACGCTAGTAACATTCAAACCAATCAGCAAATAATTAGTCCAAATCAATTCCAGCATAAACCCTTTGGAGAGAATTAAACATCCATACCAACGTTACAAATGAATACAATGAAATTATGCACTGGTACTGGCAGCATTGTCCATAAACCATCCATCGAACCCGAGCTAAAACTATATTATGGTTAAATAGATGAATCAGAATTCCTACAAATCAATCTGGTCATAGTCGAGTATCAAAGCACACACCGTATCAGAGCCACACAAAAATTTATAATGATAGAAAGTCATTGGATTAATGTCATCTTAAACCAAATTTATTAAACCAAAAGAAAACCCATTTCGACCAAAAAATTACCTTCTTAATTTGCTTCATGTTCATGACTGTCCGTGTTAGTATAAATATCTCTTACATTGTAAAAGAAAGCTTGATTGAAGATGATAAAATCACTAAAGTTTTTAGTACGACCAAAAAATCACCTTCTTAATTTGCTTCATGTTCATGACTGTCCGTGTTAGTATATTGTGGAAATATCTCTTACATTGTAAAAGAAAGCTTGATTGAAGATGATAAAATCACTAAAGTTTTTAGTACGCTGTTTAGTTTTTAGCTACAAAATCCAGACGGAAAAAATAAGAAAGGTAACGCGTCTTTTTTTTTTTTTTTGACCTATTAGGGTTTTCACCTTGCGTTTCAATTGGATTGTGCGATTTAGTTGGATTGTTTATCCGTAACGTTTTTGCAAAAAAAATCTTACAAAATAATTCATCAAAACAAAAAAAGAGAAAGAACAGCGAGAAGAAAGAAGACGGCAAAAAATATTGAACTGGATTGACATCCGCAGTACGTCTCCTTCCACCGTTGTGGTTCACCATCACTGATGAGAGACCAATGGAGGTTATGAGGGACCAACAGGGTTAGGGTTTGATGTAAAATAGCGGCAGTAATAGAGGGAAAGCGAAAGATAGTGCGAAGTGGGGTCGAAGATACGCAAGTTTGGTGGTGCGAGAAATCGAATTTCATTTTGGTCTGAATATTTTCCGGTGGGGCCAGAAGCTCTAAATAAAACGTTTAATTCAGTTTTTAACCACAGCAAAGGAAATTCACCTAAAATCATAGTATTAATAATTAATTGCAATTTCACCGTTGTTTTAAATTATTCAAGCACTCGCTGGTTAGTCGACCGATTACTCCGTTTGCCTTTCGGAATTACCCCGGTACGCAACTGTCAAGAACATAAACTCTTTACAGTTCAAGCAAATAGTAATGACTAATGAGCAACAAGGCTGTCATGATTATTTTACAAGGTGGACTAGAAAAGTGGTTGTTCAGATAAGAAAAGGCCCAAGTGGTATGGGGAGAGAATTGAAGATTCTAAATAGGTCCCCATAGGTATCTAAATAGTAATGATTTGGCTAATAAAGAAGTACTAGTAGTTATTTAGTACCTCAGAGTTCAGAGACCCAACTTATAATGGCGCATAAAAACGACATCCAGGGACTACATCTCCGACAAATCGAACGTTCCACTGCCACAGTACAATTAACCCATTCATTTTTGTTTTCCAATTTTTTGGGGTTTCGATTATCTTTTCATGAGACATTCACAGATTTCGTATAATTTTTTTTCTTTTCGGAACTAGACTTTGTACAAATAGTTGTGTTAAAACACGCATGCACCAGGGGGTTTCACCGTTCCAGGGAATTAAAAATATAAACAGGTGAAAGAATTCATAACTTCATACGTACATACATGTGAACAGTGAATGTAGTGCATGAACAAACAAACCAAGACTCAAAAGCTCTGGCAGTCTGGCTCTTCTTTAAGGGCCATATTTTCTTATTTTGCCTAGGGCCATACAAATGTAAGGAATGGCTGGCCCTGGTTGGAGTTATACCACTTTCGACGCATGCGACAGACCAGAAAGAGGCGGGTGTAAGCTTCTGGCTTCTCCTATATGCGGTGATAAGGATGATATGGAAAGAACTCGACAAGTGGGTGTTTGATGACCAACCCAAAGTAAAATCAAGATTTGATTCCATAAGTTGAAAGCAACGTTGATCATGGTCTCCTAGTGATGACTTTTTTTTCCACCTATTGATGACATCGTGTTTAAATAAGACTTGTGATGTAACCGATGGAATTTCTCAAATCATTTATTTAACATAGAAATGATGCATCATTGACAAACATAAAAAATCATGGCATTTTCTAGAGCAGTAAATATAAACTTGATTTGAATCCAAGTCATTGTAGCTTCAAGTCTTTAGGAACTTTATCATTTCCATTGTAAAATATAACAAAGCTATTAAGGTGGTTATCACCAAATATGGATATCGATATTCATTAGTCTATCCTATCGTCACAGCCCCACAGTTGCACAAGTAAGGATCAACCGACCCATAAAGATAGTGATGCGGAACATCTAAAGATGGAAAAGAAAGGACTAGATATGGAATCTAAATGAGGGCAAGTGTATGGCCCTAAACCATGAATGAAAGTGCATATATCTCCTCATCTTTTAGAAGTTGATCAAACTTTAGACATACACCATACTTTTATTGTTCTTTCGTGCGAACATAAATCAATACATCTCCTTTGTATCTACTTTATAAACCTTGCTCTATTCTGTGTTGTACATATATATGGTCTTCCTTTAAGGGCGTCGAAGGGCGTCTCTGTGTACTCATTTTGACTATGACTGCTTCTATATCTTTTTAACAGTGTGTCTTACGACAAAAGCAAAAGACATGCAGAAAGTATGAGATTTAGTCATGTGACGTGTGGGATTACATTGACAAATTAAGGATCCCTAGTTGTTGCTGCGGTCCCGGGCTGAGATATGAGTATTTTTACTACTTGGCTGCTTCATATTCTTCTTCGCCAAGTACTGCTTCGCTCGACCACATGCATACAACATCACTTCGAACTTAAAAGCAACAAAACTTTAACCCACTCCTTTTACTTATCGTGTAGGATGATGTTAGAATCGCATAGTATGATGTCATGACCGTCTGTGATTTGTGTTTTTCAGCCCTATAAATTTTTACGAGTACAATCTCAAAAAGTTTAGCTAATTCCGTGTCATATTGCTAATGTTCGTTAGAAGACGGAAGTATTGTGCAACCAATAAAATCTCTAATTTACCAATATTTCGAAGAAACAAAAAATGAAAAAAAGAAGAAAGTATACCCCACTGATACAAGGCTGCTAATGGGGGGTGTCAATTTGCTTGGGGGTGTACCAACCCAAAGGCAATGGTTATTTTGTCCTATATGTATTTTGGTACACTTCCAAGCAATTCGATACCCCTATTAACAATCTTGCACTGATATTGTAGATTTTGATAGTGCAACTCAATAACGTAATTTTTTCCTAATTCAGTAAATTTATGGCAAAGGTACTGTTGAATTTCCATTTACTTAGGGAGAAAGCTCTTATTTTTACCATTGATATATAATGCCCATTGATAACCTTAAAACTATCGTATTTTTTGAGAACCGGAAAAGTTAGAACACTTTTCTCGCAATTATCACTTTTTTTTCTTCTTTGTGTGTGTGTGTGAATAAGGCATTTCAATAAAAGAGCTAAGACTCGGAATGAGTCGGAATTACATCAATAATAGATCCATCTAATATGGAGGCTTAGGGAAGGACTCTCGGATATTAGATTTATCTACTGAGATTTTGTGCTGAATATATTAAAGGGGAATATCATCTCAATCCCTAACTGAATTTAAAGTCTTTGCATAATTAGCTAAAGAGTCTGGTACAACATTTCATAATCTAGGAATAAAATGAAAACCCAAAAAGTTTGAACAATTCCTTACTACTTTGTCAGCTTCTTCCAGAAGAGCTTTACTTCGCCAAGTAATATCTGAAGCCTTTCCGTTGAGATAGTTAAATAAGATTTCGCAATCTCCCTCGACCCTGAAAATTAGAGCAAAACTTGCTGGAAGGTTAGATGATATCTATCCTGCATTTACATTAAAAAAATTTTTAATATTTATCTAGAGCTGTCCAAGAAGGTTTAAGGTTTATTTACTGAATTTTGTTTGTCTTTCTTGTGTGTTTGTTTACGAATCCAATATAGAATATGTCTCTGCACCTCTTGAGCTAGTTGAGGTGGTGATTTAGATTTATCCCAGAAAACTCTGTTACATCTTTCTTGCCAAATAAACCACATCCTTGTTAAGATAAGCTCAACTGGTATATTTTGATTTGGATTTTGAATACAGTCCTTATATAATGCTAGAATTGAGACATAAGGATCTAATTGAATACTAATAGGGTTAGGGTCTGCTCTCCAGACTTCTTTAGCATAAAGACAATGTAATAAGAGATGTTCAGTTGTTTCTATTTCTGCCCCAGACATAGTACAATGGGGATTTATATCCTTGACTTTCCTAAAAAAGTTGGCATTAGAAGAAAGTACATTCTGTAAATACTTCCATATAAACACTTTTATCCTCTGAGAGACATTTAGTTTCCATAATATTTTCCAGAAAGACTCGGGTAAAGATAAGCTAACTATATCAATTCCTACTTCATTTAGTTTATCATACATATATTTAATTATATAATCCCCTTAATTAGTTAGTGTCCATATAAGTTGATCTTGTTTTTGTTGTTGAGCCTTATCTAGAAAGAGATAAATGTTAATAATTTTCTTTGCTATGTTTTCCCGGAAGATAAAAAAAATAAGAGAAGAGTTCCACTTATTAGTAGTAGGGTCAATTAAGTCTGCCACCAAAGAGAGATAATTGTTGGAAGAATTTTTATAGGACAACAAATTTGAAGTAAGCCCTGGTATCCAGATATCCTCCCAAATGTTAATGTTGAGACCATTTCCTACTTCCCAAATGTTGTATTGCTTTATTAATTCTAAGCCATGACATATGCATTTTCATATCCAATAACTTTTGTCGGGTAGTTTAACTCTTAGAGAAGATTTAGATGTAAAATATTTGGATCCCATTATATTATTGGCCCATAAAGATTATGGTTCTTTAATCAGTCTCTAGGCTATTTATGCTAACATTTGCTAAATTGAATTTATGAGCATCTCTAAATCCTAAGCCACCTTTGTGCATTGGCTTACAAAGGCTTGACCAACCTTTTTGGTAATAACCTTTAGCCTGAGTGTCCTTTCCCCACCAAAAATCTCTTTGTATGCCATTACTCTTATTTGTTGACTACTTTGAAAGAATGAAACATCACATTTGAAAAGTTGAGATATTGGCTAATACTGCTTTCACTAAAACCATTGTAATAGTTTGAGGGAAGACTTTTCCTTTCCAACCTTTTGATCTATTTTCGATCTTATCCAAAATTAACTCAAAGGTTTTAATTTTTGATTTATCCATAAAGAGGGGGGACCCTAAATATATATGCTTAATTTTTAGAAACTTGGACATCATTTCCTAATGTTTCGGTTCAACTTTTTTACTAAAGAAAACACATGCTTTCTCAAAGTTAATAATTTCCCCCGAGGTTTTACTGAAAGTATCTATTGTTTTTAGTAAGTTTCTACATTTAACCAGATCATTTTTAACGAAGAGAAGACAGTCATCAGCAAAGAAAAAATGGGATACATATAGGTTCACTCTTCGGGGTTATTTTAACGCCATGAAGAAGTTTTTTGTTTTTCTGAGAGAATAAGAGCCTGGAGAATATTTCCATATAGATAACGAAGAGATAAGGGAAAACATGATCTCCTTGGTGCAATCCCCTAGAGGGTATCCTTGGCGCAATCATCTATTGCTCTTTATACGCTTTAGAGAAGAACAAAAACCTATTGTTCTTGACAATAACTTTCTCATGTTATCCCCCTGGAAACCAAACTAATAAACTCTCCATAATCATAACTAAGAGACATTCTTCAACATAGTTCTTTATGGTTTACCAGTTCATTTATGGTCTTCCGCCATCATTAATGCTCTTGCTAATAAATATGGTGATTAGTGGAAAATGAGAAATTAACAAACGTCAAAAACTTGAAAGAGATCAATGCTAATCCTAGATGGATGAATATTCGAACCACGGTAGGCTTTACCGGAATTCTAGTTCAAGCAGAATACGTGGTTCCTACGGATTTGTTCTGGAAATGGACATTGATTATATTCAATCTAATCCAGATGATGAAGGACAAATCGGGAAAATTTAAAACAACGAAGAGAAAAAGAAATAAAAAATCTAGACATATCGCCTAAAAAAACAAGGAAAATCCTAACATGTCTTAACATGTGGGGATAAAAGAACCTCATGGGAACACAATGGATTGGCTATAAGCTCTCTCCTCCTCCGGACATATTCAAAAAATGTTCCGTCGAGCTACAATCTTGCTCCAAGGAGCGGATTTGATCTCCTCCATTTATTGTTTTCTAGTTTTAGGTTTAGTTCTTATTTATCTTTATTTTATCTCTTTTTATTTTCTTGGGTTAGTTTACCTGCTGTTTTCCGATATTTTCATGTCAATTTCGATTCCTTGCTATCTCTATGCACCTTTATGGTGTTCTTTGGTAATTCTTTGGATTATTTATCAAGTTGGGTTGAGTTGTTTAATGAACATTTCCGGCGAACTCTAAAAGATCAAGAGAGAAATAAATCTAGGGTTTGAGATTTTACATTAATCATTAAAGAAAGGGAAAATCACTTCCTTTATATGGAAGCAAATCTTTTTAAGGAAGAATCTTTATCAAAATGGTTGTAGATCAATCATAATATCATTTCGTATCTGATTCATCAGTTTTCATCGAATACACAAAATGGATGCTTTAACGATTCTCTTTCTTTTCTCGGTTTATTTTTTTGGCATTAATTGTTGTATTTTGTTTACTAATACTAAAGCTTTGCCCCTTTTAGTTATTAATGAATGAGATTCGAGGTTTGTTAGCAACAACAAAAAAAACATGATGGGTCCGAAAAATGGCCCCCCTGTTAAATCCATGGGGTGCAGGGCCCGCCCTGAAGTGAGAGAGTGGTTTTTTCCTTGTTTTCTAAGCTGGTACGTATAAAATGATTCAAAAATAAAAGGATACCAAGAGATATCTTTGAATCATGTTAGCAAGTCAATCTCCTCACCTACCAAGTCTGCACAGAACAGGGTTGCACTTAATATAGGGTTGTATTTCTGAAATAAATTTTTATCCCACATGGTCAGTCTCAATTACAAATCCACGCATTAAATGTTTTATTAGATCTATCCTCAAGAACGAGGACTAAAAGGATCTTTTCGAAAAATCAAATTCAGATATGGATTTGGATGATCCGGGACACTCAAACCCATCCTGGTTCACATCTTCTCAGGCACATAATCAATGTAGTCTCTTGTCCTTGTTGCTACCACAACATATTCAATGTGAGTGGCCCATTCCATCAACCGACTCTCATCCATCATTATGAACGTCCAATCTCATATACTAATCCATATCCAATCTTTCTTCCCTCTTTTATACATAATTCTCCACCAGCTGTGAAACCTCAACTTAGTGATAATAATAACTCTTTCTCCCTTATCGCCAACTTCACATCCCATACCTTATTACACCTATCTCATAACATAATTCCTATGAAGTTTTGCAATAGCAATCTGTTGCAACCAATATTCCTCCATCTACCCAACCTATTCAAACATCATCTTTTCTCATGTTGTTTCTAACTCTTGTGGGGCAGTGGTACATAAATTCAATGTTAATTCTGTCAATACACTGGTCGGTTAAAACCGTCAAGCATTGGTATGTCAAGTTTAGTTTCAAAGCTCACCGCTTGAATTGCTTACGAAAGTCAACGTCGTTAGCTTAGACTTAGGACATAAAAATATTGAGACATATTCTAGTTACTCATTCAATAGCTGAAGAGGTATTGAATATCAAAGGGGGGCATCATCTTTCAGATTGAGGTTAATATTATTGGCTTATTCCATGTATATCAAGTTCTTACAGTGGTATTCATTGAAAATACAACATGCGAAACTTGTTTACATGGATTTAGTATTTATATGTCTTGATCATTATCTATGATCAAAGTATCAAGAGGAAGGATATACATTAGTTTTTTCTAAAAATTATTGTATTGAGAGACGTGATATAGTTTTCTATACCTTTGTAATTTCGACTTAACATTAATATTGATTAGTGGTGAGCCTTCGACTTGAAAACGCTTATTGAATATCATGTTAGAAAACACTTTTTTTTGACATGTATCAAAGCAGTAGAACTTGTTAAGGTTCGAACTCAGAAAGGATTTCAGGACCGATCTCAAGTTAGGACCGATACCTAGGTCAGGACCGATCCTAAGTGGCAGGGAAGATCCCAGGACCTGTGACGGACCGGATTTTTTTTATTAAAGTTCCAAGACGCATATGCGATAATTCAATGATGCTAGTAACCAGGATTTAAAACTTCACTTCTAACTTCTCAAATGCACGTCTATTTACCTTTACAAGCATGATGCAACTTCCACACCGTTCCAACTCACCCTTGTTTTTTGAATTTACGGCCATAAAGGAGAATGTCAATGCATTCTTGTATGCACCATTGGCTTTTGAATCTTGTCCAGGCATATGACAATGCCTTGGACTTGCACATATGCCACCGCAAGCCTATTTCCGCTTCCTTAATTCCCTTAGCCATTGAGCTGAATGCATGCACTTATCTTTCTAGTGCCAAGGGTGCATCTGTAAGGCTGATGCCCTACTTGTATTGCATCATCCTTATGATGTTAATGGCTTATGCAAGATCCCCTAACTTGCATACCGGTTTAGCTTTCTTTCCTTGGAAATGCCCAATTTATAATTGGTGCATGCCTACGTTAAACGACTTGATATGAAGTATGAGCATCCAAGAAATAAATTGCAATTTTACTTCATCGAGTATGGAAACAATCATTTCTTGCATCGCATATCTGAGCCAGGTGATATGAGTTACCATAATGTCACAATTACCTCAAAATTAGATGATATGGGCGATAAAGCGTTGGGCCACAAATGTTGCAACTCATTGCGTCTACCTACGTACCATCCTCAAGGGATCAAGCACTAACCATAGATCATCACGTCGGGACAAGTAACTAGATAACTCGTGTTGCAAGGCCAAAGCCAAGCAATAACCTAGTTTATATAATCCAAAGGTCCTTTGTAAATGATGCGCAAAAGTGTGCATCATTGGCCTTTCCTTCGTTATGCACCACAGTGGTGTAATCTTAGTTCACATGGCGCAATGATGATGCATAAGCATCTTGAATTTATTTCGAGTAAGATACGCGCCATACTGATGCTTTGGCATCATATATACTTTACCGGCTAATCTATGAATCTTACTAGTCCATTTCCGCTATACGCACCTTCAACCAACTAACCCCTTCATATATATGTCTTATTGAAATTTCTACAACTGAAAGTTGTGGAACACCTTGACATGCTTGATTCACTATTCATGGTCATTGTCGTGCACCCTTGAATAATGCGCCATGATGGTGCATTATTCAATTCTGACTCGTTGGCTAACTTGAATATTGCACCATGATGGTGCAACATTTCTCTCGTCCAGCCACCACTGGCGTGATGCACCATGATGGTACGGTATTGGCTCTTGGCTAATATAGCCTACGCAATCTACTATGATGGTCTGATATCTCTCTTGGCCATCCACCCATTGGCTGATGCACCATGACGGTGAAACTTCTATCCTGGGCCAGCAGGCCCTTCATCTCATGCAAATGACGCATCTTTGAGCATTCGCCATGTGAAAAATGCGAGTGTTACACTATCACCCCCTTTAAAGAATTTAGTGGACAAGATTCAAAACAAAACTATTGTGGATAAAATTTATCGATTTGGATTTCTTGAGCATATTCCCCATAACACGATGCTCAGAAATTACACAAGGTTTATTCAACTGTCATGAAAAATAATTAGGACCTTCTGAGCATTCGTCCCATACTGTACACCTAAGAATCCTAAAAGAATCCACAACACTACCGAGAATATTGATTTGGATCTCCTAAGCAAACGTCCCATGCCACCACATACTCAGGTTTTCCAAAATAATATCTCAACATAGAATCCTAAGTGCACATCCCAGTAAGCCTATTTTTGTTCCCTTACTTCTCTTAGGTATTGAGTTGAATGCATGCACTTATCTTGTTTGTGTAAAGGGTGCATCAGTCAGGCTCATACCGCACTTGTGTTGCATCCTCCTTGTGATGCCAATGGCTTATGCAACACCCGCTAACTTGCATACCGGTTTAGCTTTTCTTCCTTGGCAATGCCTGATTCGCAATTGGTGCATGCCTACATCGAATGACTTGACATGAAGTATGAGCATCTAAGAAATGGATTGTAACTTACCTCATCAATTATGACAATAATCATCTCTTGCATCGCATATCCAAGCCAGATGATATGAGTTACCATGTCGCAATCACCTTGCAATTAAATGATATGAGCGAAAAAAATTACTGGACAACCAATACTGTAACTCATTGCGGATACCAACGTACCCTCCTCCATATCTTGAAGTGAAAAAAGCACTGACCGTAGTTCATCATGTTAGACAAGCAACTAGAGCCAACTCGTGTTGCAAGGAAAACGCCAAGCAATGTCTTAGTTCGTCTAGGCCAAAGTATTCTTTGCAAACGATGCGCAAGAGTGTGCATCATTGGTTTTTACTTCATTATGCACCACGGTGGTGCAATCTTAGTTTGCACGCCGAAACGATGATTCCTAAGCATCTTGAAGCTCTTTCGAGTAAGCAACACGTCATAATGATGCTTTGGCATCATGTAGGCTTTACTGGCTAAGCTATGAAGCTTACTAGTGCATATCTGTTACATGCACCTTCAACCAACTACCCCTCTCTACACATGTCTTATTGACATTTCTACAACTAAAAGTTGGGAAGCACTTTGACATGCTTGCTTCACTATTCATGGTTGTCGCAATGCATCCTTGAATAATGCGACATGATGGTGCGTTATTCAACACTGACCTGTTGGCCAACTTGAATATTCCACCATGATGGAACAACATTGTTCCGGGACAGTTACTACTGGCATGATACTCCATGATGGTGCGATGTTGGTTCTTTATTAATATAACCTGCATAAAGCACCATGATGGTGCGATTTCCCTCTTGGTCGACCACGCACTGGATAATGCACCATGATAGTGCAAATTCTATCCTTGCCAAACATGCACGCAATGCGCAACCAAAGATTTGAGATGAAGCTTCATCTCATGCGAATGACGCATCTTTGAGCATGCACCACGTGAAAAGTGCGGGTGTTACAGGAGAGATCCCTAATAATGACTAATCCCAGAACAGATCTTGATTGTATTCTGACTTCTCTGTACTTTTCGAGTTGCCAGTTTCTCTTTGATAAATGGATATCGATTCTACACAAGTTAGAATATGAATCATATGTCAAGAAATATTGAACCCGTATCTAGCTCTAATACATTATTGTTCATATTATTTGTTTGATACTCAAGGCAAAATTGTATTAATATTTTGTGATACATTTTCGAATCCATCTTTGGAACTAATATTGATGTGTTTATCTTTCGCACAAGATTACACGTAACTAGTTAACTATTTTAGCGAAGTTCATTTATATGCACGAACTAATATTAGTTGTCATACTGGTAGAATATAATCCAAAGCATATCAAGAATGTTCTTAATTCGAAAGTGGCATTAATTGAATATCTTTGATATTTCGAAATTAGATTTTGTAATTTTTAATCAAAGTCTTGGTCACGACACTATAAAAAATGGAGTTTTGTATTCTTACAAGCACAACCCAAAACACATTTGAAACAAGTGTGAGGCTATTGTCAGTAACAAGTAGTCATATTTAATTTGGACAAAAACACGATTAACTGGTTTAAAGACTTCAAGAAGCTCTGGTAGTACCGTTGGTAGGAAACTAAGATTGATATTTATTTTTTAGTGTTTTACTTCTTGTTATTGAAATAACATATAGTTATCTTCAACAAACATTCGTGTTTATTCCATGGTTATTCTCTTCTAATGTGACGCCGCTCAAGAACTTTTAAGATCTTACTATTGCAAATCCTACCTAGTGATTCAGAATCTGCGGATAAGACTATTGATTATCCAATGTTAATAGACTCCATTATGTGAGTGCAGGTTGTTACTTTTTAAGATTCAATAGCTTGTCACCTGCATGTATTAAAAAATAGATATTGTTGTTGAAGCTTCTAATATAACATGGTATTGGAAATCAATTTGTATTTAGGGATCTTCTAGTAAAAGAAGATGTCAAGCAAATCTCAACAATTAGGATTACTTAATCTCCTCAAAAGTTATAGAGATGCATAATCAACTCTAACTCAATCTAAATCAAGTTTAGATGTCAATCTTGTGGAACTACAAAGTCTGAGGCGAATAGCACTTAGTAATTTTTATCAGTCTTATTCCTCAATCAATAATCCTTCAATGGTCGCATAGCAGAACAAATGGACCCTTAAAATATACAAGAACTACGACGATCAAGATAATATTCCGAATATCAGGGCTCTATTGGGATGCAATGGAATCCACAAGACGAGCGAGAAGCTTCTTGTGAACGTGAGGATGTTATTCGTTGTTCGCATCCACATCTCTTTAATAACGAGGTAAACATGATTCCGACCACAGAATCCTTTTCTAGTGGGGTGGAATATAATACCCAACTGTTGCGTCCTATCTATACTACTTTTAAGGAGCAAGGAAGGAAGGCGGGTTTCGCGAATCCCTTAATGAATACTTCAAAATTCGTAACCTAATTATCTTTCATGAAGAAACCTAGGTTTTTAGAGGACGACTCTAGCCTCAACCAGGACACAACGTGTCAGGATTGATATTCGAAGTTGCAGAGAGTCCTCTATTTATAATGATGAAACATGCTAGATCGCTTAAAGTTCAACCAATTGTTTCTTATAATCAAAACAAGTTCGTGATCTTTCCATGTTTACAAATTACTTTAATCCGAATTTTTTTTTAACTTCTTAATATAGATTGATTCCAAGGAAACCTTGCAAACAAACGAGAAGTTTTCCTTGAGTTACAAAGAAAAATGTGCGCCTGTGTATTTGTCAATTAAAGAATTGTGCATAAAATTTAGCTCATAATTGTATTTTCTTACTACCACTGGTAGTATCCTGTACATTCTTCTTTTCTCAATAAAATCTTCTCTTCCTATCAAAAAAAAAAAGTAAGGGAAGAAATATTAGAGTTCAGTAACACTAAAAACATGCTAGTTCAGGAACTAAGAGATTCGGTTCGTGAATATGAGATGTTTAAAATGCACTGAAACATCCTCAAAAGTGCATATATCGCGAACCCAATAAATCAGTTCGTGAACAAAAGTTAATTTGAAGTGTTTGAGAACATAACCAAAAGTGCCTAGTTTGCGAACTCAATAAATCAGTTCGTGAATAAGAGCAAATTCAGAGTGTCCAAGAACATAACAAAAAATACATAGCTCGCAAATCAAGAAAATTAATTCGTGAACTCATGTGCATTGGATCAAGGGAGTTTGTACTTCAAGATGCTAGGTTATAAGGGCACTAAGGAGGATTTTGTTGCCGGCCGATTTGATAATACGACTCAACCTGTGTTCTGATTTGTCTGTGCATGTTTCTTCATATATGTACACAAACATTCTGGTATTATTACTTAAATTAATAGTGATTTACTTTGCAACTTAAGTGATACACAGGTTGTTGCAATTGAAATTGCTCAGACGTTGTTTGTTATTGCTACATGATAGAGAATTCTGCAGTGTCTATTTTCATTAAGATTCGGCGTTAGGGACTCGAGAGCATATAAGTTTAGCAACAAACTCGTCGAGATTTTGATCAGAGCTTCCACCTATACCCACTGCATGTTGGGCCAGCTGCCTCCACTTGCTTAGATTTCTCTTCATCACTTTTCCTCTCGCCCCCTCCATAACCTCCCTAATAGATGCCTCCAAATCCTTCCTTGTCCAAATCCCTTTCTTATCATCAATAACCTTAACTCGTATGCCCACTCTCCACTCATCCTCTATAAACTTCGCGTTTGTCGTTTGATCTGTCCACCGAGGTATTCCCACCATCGGTATCCCTAAATATAACGCCTCCAACGTAGAATTCCATCCATAATGCGTCACAAAACATGTACTTCCAATTGCGGACTCCATTTCACAACCAAACCTTTATTTCCAGTTTCGATTTCTCCCAAAACTTTGCATGATAGTTTGTGTTCTTCTGACTCCTTAACTACCCACAAGAAATAAAAATTGCTTCCAATCAATCCCATTGCTAATTCTTCCATCTGTTCTTTGTTCAATTCAGCCATGCTCCCAAATGATACATAAACTACCGTCCCATTAGCTCTAGAGTTTAACCAGTTCATGCAAATGCTACTATCTGGCTGGAAAAGGTTGAGTCCGTAATCATTGTCGTCTTCGATTCTGTTGTCCAGGTACGCTTATGGTACTGTTGGTCCAATCATTCTTAGCTGTGGAAATGCTTTTGTCATCCAATCCAAAACCTACATACACATCATAAGCTTATAAAAGTTAGTTTAATTTCAATCACGTAACGTGTTGATCAGTAAGGTATAATAACAAACAAGGAGGTACAAATATATAGAACAAACCTGAACTTCTAACGTGTTGAAGCTATTGATAAAGATCCAATCAGCTTCTTCTGCATTTATAAACTGATTCAAGACAAGCTTCAAGTAAGCTGGGTATGTTCCAGACACACTCAAGAAAGATGGTAAATCAGACACTTGGAGAGGTATAGGCAGGCCCGGAATCAGAACATCACTATTAGTGACCGTGTTGTGGTCGATCTTTAACAGGCCCTTCTCAAACTGGTAATATATGTTATTGACAGCACAAGATTGAGTGAAAAACGATCCTCCTACTAATCCAAACTGTTTCGCTACGTTCAAAGAACGCATCGTAAATTATGCAATTAACAGGATTATTTTTTAGTTCATCAGTAGACCTATTTAGTTTCTTGATAAGCTGAGTTAAATCTG
Source organism: Papaver atlanticum (assembly GCA_023531105.1). Taxonomy (NCBI): domain Eukaryota; kingdom Viridiplantae; phylum Streptophyta; class Magnoliopsida; order Ranunculales; family Papaveraceae; genus Papaver; species Papaver atlanticum. Next base: position 167,135 of record JAJJMB010004754.1, on the reverse strand, counting down.
CCGAACCCACTGTTTCTAACCGTTGTAGATACGATTCTATGCTATCTGATTCAGCGAAACCACCGATATCATATCCATCTGATATGGATTCGACTCCAATGTTATGACCAAGTTTTGGTTTGATTGATTTGTATATGAAGTTGGTTGTGACAAATGTGGTTTTGAGACCTTTGGAGACTAATCTTTTCAGAAACTGTAGACATGGGTTTATATGACCTTGACTTGGATATCGAATCATTAGAACATGACCTCTCTTTTCCATCCTCATCTTCTCCATTTCTACTCTCTTTTCTCTTGAACGAACACTCAATCTTTAAGTTACTTGTACACTATAGAAGAAGCTTATCGATTGTTCATATATATTGACAAATTATGTAAAGTGTCGTCTAGCCCAAGTGTCAACACCCCCTGACCACAATACTAAGTATTTGGATAGATATATCTCTCAAATGGGTGTAACGGACTAACAAAGTATAAGTGTCGTCTAGCCAAGTCCTATCTATACTCACCTAATTTTGACCCCCTTTTTTTTTAATCCAGGAGTTGGAGCAAGCACTGTGATGACCACATTGCAGAAAACTATCTACAATGCGGAGAAAAGCAACCACTATCGTGGTCAAAATTTCTTATTTTTAGATTTTCCTTCATAAGAGTAGTCTGTAGTCTCGGCTCGCAAGTGGATCCGTAGAGAACTCTTTCAATCCAGTCCATCAAGATTATTGATTCCGGGAGCAACTTTTCTTTTTAGAAAGCGAAAGCTAAAGCCCAAAAAGTATTTGCGACTTTGCAATGTTGCCAATTACAACAACTCAAGGCAAATTGAAAATCCGAATATGAGATTCTTGAGTTTTATGCCGAAGAAGTTGATTTGAAGTAAAATTAACCCGTTGCCCTTAACTCACCAGTAATAATCAAAATCTTCATTTATAAAAAATCTTTAGTAAAATGCAAAACAGTGACAAAAAAATTATACTCCATCCATATTAACAACATCAACCATATTTGGAGTATACAGCAACCGGAACTCAAAATTAACAACATCTACTTTGCTTAATGGTAGCTGACACTTCATCCATATTCACAATAGGCTTTCCAGCACTAATTTTGGTTAACTCACGGTCAGTATCGATTTTTTCCTGGACATTCTTATGACTAGTGATTTCGAAAATCTTTGTAACCATTTCAAGGTAAGCTTCTTCGACATTCACATTCTCTAGAGCAGATGTTTCCATGAAACAAAGTCCTTCCTTTTCTGCAAGATTTCTTCCTTCTTTTTCTTCAACTTCTCTTTTATCAACCAAATCGGATTTGTTACCCACAAGTACAATCACCATATCTGTGTTGGCGAATCGTCGTAGCTCTTCTAACCATTTTCGCAGGTTATCAAACGTCGCTCTACGTGTTAAGTCGTAAACTAACATGGCACCCAGTGCTCCTCTGTAGTAAGAGCTTGTGATTGCTCGGAATCTATAAAACAAACCAACATTAGACATAGGAATCTTAGAATTGACAAAAAAGAAAGAAAAGTAAAAGGTCCGTGGGTACCTCTTACTTAAAAATTAAACAATTTTCTTTGGATTTAGACTTTTCAGTGATGGATCCAAATAATTTCCTACCTAAAGCATGATGTGTTACCTATTTTACTGTTATGATTGATTAACCTGTTTTACCTATTACCGTTATTGATTAACCTACACTTTATATCTGTCTTTTAACTGTTTTACTACTTTTTGTTCTTTTCTTGCTTGACCTTCTGTTGTGATTCATGAGTATACCTAGTTTTAGGTACTTGATTTTGAAATGCCACGCTCCAAAAGGTGAGTAACCGAACTAGTTTGGTTGTAATCGTCTAAACATGTTCAGTTCAGCAGCTAGTTCAAATTCATGGGTTTTAAAGTTTATTGATTCAGAAAGACTTAATGGTTAGACAGAAGCATTGGCAACTCGTAAGCTTGACGAATTCCGTAACGAAAAAGCCTATCAAGCCGCTCATATAACATATTCCATCTTTTTCCCTTTCAAATGTACTTCAGAGAATCAATACTAAAAACTGGATTCTCGGTGCATTAACATATCATATTTTAGATCTCATTAGGTTTTTTTTTTTTTTTTTCCTCGTACCACCGATAGATTTAAATTTACTGATTAAAAGTAAATAAACAAGTCAAGTCAAACAGATTGACAAAATGCTTTCTAGTTTTACTTTGTACAAGGGTATATTTACTAAGTGATCCAATTCTCAAACTATAACATGAAAATCTAAATCAGCATGATCATAAAAGAAAACATATCAATCAGAAGATAACTATCTAACACCAGATGTTGGGTAAAAACTTAAAATTGAAGTACGGTTATGAAGAAAGAAAGATTATATGAGCTTACCGTTCTTGTCCAGCAGTATCCCATATTTGAGCTTTGATGAGCTTATCCCCAACTCTTATATTTTTATAAGCAAATTCAACACCGATGGTTGGTTTAGAATCGAGACGAAATTCATTACGAGAAAATCTTGAGAGAAGATTGGATTTGCCAACGCCCGAATCACCTATAAGAACAGCTTTGAAGAGATAATCGCACTCGTCGTCGTTAAAAGCATCACCCATTTTTTTACTTGATTAAACTTCCTAGGTTAGAGTTTTATAAACAAAAACAAGAAGAAGAAGTAGAAATAGAAGAAGAAGAAGAAGAAGAAGTCGTTACGGAAGTATTGATTAAAAAGTGATGAGGGCATATATATATATATATATATGTGTGTAAAGATATACATATTATTATGTCATTATGGCATAATATGATTCAATATAAAAGCTTTAATAATAAATTTTGGGGTTCGAAAATATCATTTTTGGATGCGGATGTGATGAGTAAAAACAACAACAAAGACAACTAAGAGATGCTGAATTTATCAAAGCTTAAATTTGAAAGTATGAAAATTCAAAACATTTTATAGGCGTTTGTCAAATAAATATAGGATCATTGAATTTGAGTTTTGACCTAACTAGATATACCTTAGTTCACACTCTAACCTGCCAAAGCGCTGTAACGACATTTTTTTTCTTTTGAAAAGGACTTTAACAAGATTATTTATCCATGCAAGTGATAAAATTAACTAAATCGAGGTCGACCAGATTTTTGATGCATGGACAATGTATTGTTGGCGTTGCACAGTGAAATAATCTTTTACTGATTCAAATATATATATATATATATATATATATAATTTTTCACTTGTTGAGAGAGATTTGAGATCACAGATTCACAACTTCTCCACAAACGAGCATCATGCAGGGCATGCAGTGCTCAATAGTGCTAGATGCGAATTACTAGTCGGGTAAAAAATGTTGATCTGGGGTGATTCTCGAGTGGTTTGAAGATACACTTGAGTAATTTGGTAAAAAATGGAGAAGAGTTAAGTTGGTAAATGATTATGTTTGATTGATACGTTTCTTTAATAATTTTGTCTAATGAGAGCAGGACGCATGGGATTAAAAAGTTGATAAAAATATTAGGTTTATAAATCTTCGGTATACTTTTCCTCCACATGAACTACTTTTCAGAGTGGTTGGCGTTGGCAAAAAAAAAAAAGCATTCCACTACGCATTATTTGTAAGACTTCATTTCCAAGCAAGAAATTTGTTTTTGTTGTATTTTGCCAAACTAAAAAAAGATTACATTCATGATAGAAAAGATTAGAAAGCCCAACAGTTTGACACTAATTACATGTGAAGATCTGTTTCTCAAGACTGGCAATCGGATAGTTCGTGGTGGTTTTGATCTATTTACTGTTAACAAATGAGAATAACGATGAGCTAGACTGCTAGAGGGAATTCGTTGGGCATTTGCGTATCAAACTATGAAAAAGCCTTTCCCTTTGTATCCTCGACGCACCGTGCATGTCTATATTAGCCTCTCTTTATATCCTGCAGCGAAGCTTGTGACACACTACAAAGCACAAACGTTAACGGGTGTTTCTTTTCGTCAGGAATCTGACTACTTTCGACTGAGCTCCAAGTCTCCGAGCATTGTTGTGATCACGGACGGGCCTAGCAAGGGGCTAAATGAGGCTATAGCCCGTCCCTAATTTTGGGGTAAAAAATTTTTAGTATAGAAACTTAGGTTAAATTTTATGTTTAGCCCACTTATTAGTTGTAGTTAGCTAATCGTATGTGGTTTTTAGCCCATACTATGAGGTGATCAATATTTAAGTCATGTTTACAGTAAATAATCTTCTTCCACTCAATACATTTCTGCTCCTATTTTCTTCCATATAAAAATATCTTTTGGTAATCACTTTGTTTTTGCTGTTATTTGCGTTCGTTTTAACTTTTATTTCCCTAGCTATCTAGTATTTTATGGGTGGATCACTATTTGGCCACTAATTATGCTATGTGTTCCAAAAATATTTGCCGCGGCCTCCGACCGTATTATCGACACTTACATTCCAGCCCTACCCAAAGGAGAATCCTGGGTTCGTCCCTGGTTGTGATGACTGATGACCAGTATAGACCACGGTCTGATAGCTAAATTTTCATCATGGCCCATTAGAAGATCTAATTAATAATTAAGTGCCAGATCCAAATTGGGCTTTGTCGCTCTGAAGTTTCAACTTGTATGAAGAGTTGGAGAAAATCAATAAATTGCGGTGAGGACTGAGGAGTTCCCTTACATTTGTGTAGCCACTCTGAAAATGTAAGAGACTGGAAGGGAGTTCCGTAACTTCTGTTATTCATTTCCTGCTCGCTTTTCCTAATTCAAGCTAAGCTGGACAAGGCCCAGTCAACCTTAACCCCATAACAACGTACACCTTAGACTAAGTCCTATGGGCTAGATTGAGCTGCTAGATTAGCAGAAAAGTGTTGCAGTTCAAAAAAAAGTGTGGTCTATTTGTTAACACTAGTTCTCTCTCCTAGCATGTACTCGCAGTTTACTAGCAGCGAGATTGAAGCGCTGAATGGTTCAGCGCGGATTCAACGCTTCGACTCAGCGCTGCACAATTCAGCGCTTGACTTTTTTTTTCCTACACCGCTTTTACACCACAACGGCTTTTTTTCTCAAATTTTCAATTTTTAAATGTTCCCTTTTTTTCCTACACCTAGTTTACATCACCAACGGCTATGTTTTCAAATTTTGAATTGTGAAATGTTTAACAATTTGTTCCAATGGTTGTTTGTTTGAAAATTTACCAAAGTAAGGGAAATCTTTCGTTACATTCCAAAACAAGGTAACAATGCTTTTTTGAAAAAATTTAAAAAGTACATTGAAATTAAAATAACTTAAATAACTTAAAAAATAAAAAAGTACATTGAAATTGAAATTCTACTTCTAAATAACTTAATCAAAAATGAACTTCTAAATAACTTAAATTATTACTAATATATCACTTTAATTTATGGGATTGGTGGTAATCCATTACGGACCAAAATCTCGTTCTTCCATAGTTTGTAGAGGGGTTTCTCCCATTCCTCTACTTCATTCAAGTTTTGGCGTAGGATCTTCAAGTCAGCTTCCCTTTGTTGTGTTTGTTCCAAGATTGTAGAGTTTTCCATGTACTTCTTGAGGTACTCTTCCTCTGTTTCATACTTTGCAATCCTTTGTTCTTGCGATTTTTCAAGAAGTTCGATGAGCTTATCCATTTTTTCATCTGCTCTCTGCGATGCTTTAGCCTCACGATCCCTTTTCTTTGCATTACTTGTTCCTGCACTTCTAAGATCATCTGTTTGTTTGAAAAAACGTCTTCTACGAGATATGTCTGAGGTTTCAGAATTACGAGTAGATGATGAGCTACCAAACACTGCCATATCCTCTAAATCTTCATCCATAGATACTGGAGCGGAAGTTTCAGCTTCATTGGCTTGAGTATGTTGACTGTCTTGAGTTGGTTGGGCGGAAGTGCCAACTCCATCATCTATATTCACCTCAGGATTGTAGTCCGGTTGGTAGGTCTTCAGAATATGGAAAACCGATTCATGTTTCCAAAGTCTCTTAAATTCTGCTTCATAATTCTTTTTTCCATGATAATACTGGGGGGGAAATGTATTAGAGAAATAATGAAAGAAAAATTTTAGAGAAAGAAAGAAAGAGATCAAAATAGAAGAAAAAAAACATCAAAAAAAATTATTCAAGTACTTACATAATCCTGGATTGTCAATCCCGTAGGTCTGTTTTGGAAGTAGGGCCTAATGTGTGAAATATATCTTCTTACTTCGGATCTCAACATGTTACACCTTGATTGCAATGACTTTTTATCCCTTTCTGTACCACTAGGAAATCTTTTAAGATACTCTTCAATAATCTTCTTCCAAAATATTGGACCTTTTTGATCTTTTCTTTTAATCGGATCGTTGCTTGCTATAACCCAACCAAAAATTAGTGCCTCATCCTCTTTTGTACTAAAGTGTGCCATAATTTTGTATGAACAAAATCATGTGAAGAAGAAGAAGAAGAAATCAATGAAGAAGAGAATCAATTGATTTTGGTGTGAGGGATGAAGGAGAAGTAGTTCTCTATTTATATGGTAGCCTGAAAATATAGCTGTTGATATTTCAAACGTCCATTAAATCTGAGCCATTGAGATTTAACGGTCATCTTGATCTGATGGCTGAAATTAGACAACGCTGAATGGTGCAGCGCTAGAGCGCGGAATGGTACAACGCTGATATCCCTGCCGTTGAAAATAACGGCTATTTTTTTTATCTTGCGGCTGTTAGGCAAAGCGTTGTTCCGTTCAGCGCTAAAGCGCTGTTTGGTTCAGCCCTTTCCTAACGGCTACATTTCCAGCAAACTCAGATCATTTCTTCTCTCTATATAAACTCAACACATGAACTAAAAATCCCCACCCCAAACTTGTGAAGTTTCACTCTCTTCTTCTTCTCCTAAATTCTCAATTCAAAATTCAAGCATGGTTGGATTCTCAATTGCCGAAGACGATGACTTGGTGAGAAGTTTTCGCAAAATTAACAACATAAATCCTTTTGAAACGTCTCAAACACGCAACATTTTTTGGGAACAAGTTCTTGAAGAATTTGTGAGAATCAATGGTAATGCTAATGGAAGATGCCGAAAAAGCCTACAATGTCTGTTAGCAAGCATCTAGCGTTATTGCAAGCTTTTTGTCGTTTCATTAAGGGCATCAAATGGTAATCATGAAGATTCTATGGTTTTATACCAAACGGATCAAGGAATGTTGTTCATTCATACCATCGCTTTGGAGATATTTGGTGGAGCTCGAAGATAGTTTGAAGTATATGCATGAAGAAATATTATGGAGTTCTAGTTAAATATGTAATGTAATTGTGAACGTACTTAAATGAAAAAAAAAGTATTATGGAGTTATTACAAGAACTAATTAAAATGTCTACTTAATGAAAACGTGCTTGAATGAAAAAAGGAGTATTATTGTTAAACAAAGTGGAGAATATGAAATTTACTCTTCATTCTCATAAAATGCACCATCTTCTTGAGGGTCATATTGATCTTCATCGGTGTTCACGTCGGTTGTACCCTCATGAACTTCCGGCAAGGCATCATCCATCACCATGTTTAGAATATCACCATCTCTCAAACCTTCTCCATGTCGTTGCCAAATGTGTGTACTGAGTTCCAATCTAAGTTCCGCCCAAATCACAGGGTTGTACAATACATGAGGAGCTAGCCTTACGTTTCCTTGAATTGGCGGTTGAGGTTCATCTCCCATGATCCTCCCCCATTCCTCATCACGATATTCCATCTCAACACACATATTGTGCATTATCAAGCACCCCCTCATAATTGCCTTCATGTCCGATTTTTTATAATAACAACAAGGTTTCAATATAATGCCAAACTTACCTTTTAGACCACCAAATGCACGTTCTATGTCCTTCCTTTTGGCTTCTTGGTATTGATTGAAAAGAGATTCTCTATTGGTTAAGGCGGGTTTGTACGCTTGCACGATGCAACCATACATAGGATATGCATGAGGGATATGTCTTATAGCCGTAGTGGGATCCTGCTTGATCCATTGGACATGCCCAGTGAAAACAATCGACACTACCAAGCATACCAGGAAATCCTCGAGCTTCATTTTCATCCAAAATCCTTTCTGTATCTTGAGCGGTAGGCTGACGCATGTATCGACCATTGTAAATCCAAACAATTGCATCCATAAACTTCATAGCATAATAGTAGATAGTGGTTTCTCCCATTTGTGTGTAGTCATCTAAGGAATCAGGTGCAACACCTTTGGCAAAATGTTTCATGATGGTAACCATTTTCATATATGGAGTATGACCAAGAATACCGCAAGCATCCGTCTTTTGGCGAAAATCATGGTCATAATCACAAACTTTCTCTAAAATTCTCATAAAAAGAGGACGAGGCAAAGCAAACCGACGTTTGAACTTCTTTGGACCATACATACAATTGAAGTTGAAGTATTGTTGCATCATACGAGCATCGGCATCTACACGTTTTCTGTGCACCCTCTGAAGGGTCTTGACTTCATTTGGGACGGGTTGATGTATTCCTTGCCTCCTCTGTGACTCCAAAAGCGTAGCCACTACCAGAACATGCTTTTCAGTATCATCTTCATCATCCGGAAGATTGAACAAAATTCTTCTCAAAGCTCCCTGCATAATGTATCTAACATGATGGATAAAATAAGTTTTTATAAATCAACACACATAAAAAAAAAAAAGCACTTCAAACACGCCATAAAAAACAAATAACACTCCATATGGTTTCATAAACACTACGACAAGTACTTTAATTCAGGTCAAAGAAATTATGGGGTTGTTGTTGTTGTTGGGTGAACTGAGTATCAAAAATAATGTTAGTCTCGTTTTCGGCCAACAATGCATCGGTAAATTCATTTCCCTAGTGATGTTGTTGTTGATCTTGTGATGTAGTAGCTCCATCTTCGACCGTGGGATGATAGATGCATTATTGTGTCTAATATGTCTCAATTGTATATATTGTTAGTGTTCGATTTTGTATTTATTTTGTTATTTTATGTCTTTGTAGGTATTTTTAGAGAAATAAGCTCTTGCGGCGAAATTGGCTCGAAAAGTGGTGTTTTACACCCCAGGATAGAGTACTAAAGGCACCCCAGAAATGCACCGGAAGCACCCCAAAAATGTGTCGGAGGAACCTCGGAAAAATTACTGTCTACGCCCAAAAATTACTATTTGCACCCCATAAGACAATTGCTAAAGGGACACCCGTGCAGGATTAGGGGGAGGACATGTTCTTCTCAAATTCAAAAGAATATTTTTGGCGGGAAAATAAACTTATTTCTCTGTCAAATTTTCGATCGATTTTTGGACGTGATTTAGTGAGATTCAATCCCTGAAACTTAATGGGTAGACGTGATATGACCATAGAAAGCTGGTATGGGTGTCTGTTTGGATTAGAATTGGCTGTAATCATCGCATGGAGCAAAACAGAGTTACACACATTTTCACGGGATAACATGAATTACAGTGAGTTCGATGCCTGTAATGCACGAGTTTGGAGTGTGTTCGACCGTAATGGATACAAATAAGCAGATTGGACTTCTAAAAACGCGTGGAGGAGCTAAACAGAGAATGAAAATCTTGATTATTCCCGTACCATGAATAAAAGATATTGTGAATATTTCGGAATTAATGAAGGAGATTCAACGCCTGTTTTTGGTATAAATAGAGTCCCTGGGAGACTTAGAGGGGGTGTGGAGAGTTTGGGGAGCTTAGGAGAGCCAGAGAAGAAGAAATCACAAGTTGCAGAACTCAGTTTCTGCTGCTGCTGATGATGATGAACACGAAGAACATAAGACGCAACGTAACCGTCGTTCTTCAACAGTGATAGCGACAATAGGGTGAGGGTCGTAATGCGACAGTGTTAACAACACTTCATTTTTATCGTTCTCTGTAACAGCTCGGTTTGTAACAAACAAAAGTGTTACAAACCCGGTTTTTGTCAATTTTCTCCTATTTCATCATT
>JAJJMB010004754.1:139903-156778 GCA_023531105.1 Papaver atlanticum | reverse complement strand
CTAGTGTCTTGGTTATTTTCACTCTAAAAATTAAATCCTTAGTCCCAATACCTCTTGCACCAATTGTAATATTATTGTATATTTTTATTAATTTTAAAAAAAACTCGAATCTTCACAAATCTGAACGAACCCATTCTTACCACTATTTAAAATTACATCATGGGAGTGTAAAATTGTTGACCTGTAAGCCATTCATATGTACCACCCAATGTGAGGTCTTGTGATGTAATAGCTCTATCTGGATTGTTTGGTATTTGGGATTGGATAGATGGTACTGAAGAATATGTAGATCTGCCAGATGAGGAACATGAAGTTGTAGCCATTTTGTATGTCTCGTTCTATACGAGTTGACGAGCTCCAAGCTCGAATGAACATTGTTGTTCCATAAACCTAATGCAACATCCTACAAGTATAAATTAGAGAATTTAGTCAAATATTCAAGAAACTTAAAATGAAAATGAGTACAAATGTAAATGTACTTACCAATGTCAAACCCATCTCCCGAAATTTATACGAACAAGCAACCCTTGGAACTTCTAATTGACGTGTTACGCCGGCTTCATTGGAAAATGGTAAACTGAAATCTATCTCCGGCAGATGTGACATGGGCTCATTCTGTGTGCCATAAGTATATGTCTGCGACATCATATGTCAGGAGGCGGATGACTAGGAAACAAATGGCGAGGAACAGCTGAGCTACCCAATGCTATCTCATCGATGTTCTGTATACGGTATGTCTCAGTGAAATAAGTTCCAACACTCTTCTTCTTCCACCAAGTGTTATATTGATCCTCAGTGACTGCATAATAGTCGGTGCCTATATCTACATTCCCTCTGTCTTCAAATGATTGCAAATTTGGAGGATTTGCTGGGACTACAATCTCACCTACAATCTGCCTCTGGAATCTCTCATCCAAGTAGCAACTAACTCTTGTGTTGTCATTCAGGTAAAAAAACAAAACTCTCCTTTTGGATACTTGTAGTACGTATTCATATTGTTCTCCTACAGCATACTCACTATCTAACCATGGTTGCCAAATACATGATGCACTTGTTCTAGTATCAATCTGTGTTCTTGCGTTTGTGACTGAGTGTTTCCCAGTATCCTTTTGGCCTCCTCTATGTCCTCTCTTCCTTGATATAATGTTAGTCTTCTTGAAGAGACAAATCTTTGGGAAAACATCATAATGATCTCCAGGTATCTTCCAAAGCAAGGGTTGCATGTTGCGTAAGTAATAATAGTACCAATACTCAACTACCATAACCATGCCAGAAAAATCCTTACCGTTGGTTGACCATTCATCAAGAAATTTATAAGTATTACCCAACGAAGCTATACCCCAATCATATTCCCCAACTCTATCTAAATAAGCCAACAATAAAACCCAACGCTTGTCTACTCTTCCACTAGAATCCGCAAGAAGAAAATGACCAAAACACCACATAAAGAATGCTCGTGTCTGTTAGAGCATTGCTCGGTTGAACCCACCAAGCGTTGGTATGTCAAGTTCGGTTGTCATATTTAAGTGAATCAAAACTCATTTAAAGAGTCGCTTGATTATGTACTAGAGTCAACTTCGTATAGGTTAAACTAGAAAGACTAGGATATGAGCCATACAAGTATTACTCGAAGACTTGAAGAATGTGAAGAAGTAAGGAGCTGCATCGAAGACATCATCCTTCCTCTTGAGGTTAGTAATATTTTGAATTGAACTGTTTCATTCCTAACGTATCTTTCAAGTCGTGTTATATTGAAAACGTAACTGCGAAGCTGTGAATGATTATACTCTAGTTAGACATAATATTAAGGAATTATAATACGAAGCATAACGCTTATCTTTTGAACTTCGTATATAAGACATCGACATAATCGTATGAATGCTATTGTGATTATGTGTATGGGTAAAGGTGAAGATTTCATCCTAGGAAACAATGATTGCATGTGTTTAAAGGAAGTACATTCATAAACTTGTTTTGTGAATCGAAAGGGAAATCGCTAGGCTTATTGGTATTGTTATTCATTGTATATATTTGGATTACCAATATGTGTGGATTAGTAGAACCGATCATAATCTGTATGTATCTTGGTAAAACTATTCACAGTGCCTGACTTATGTATTGGTATGACTTTTATTAGTGTAACCGATCCTAAGTAATCACCTAAGATGGTATGATCGATATTTGTAATTAGTGTGACCGATCCTAGTAATTGGTGTAACCGATCCTAGTAATTGGTGTGACCGATCACAAAAGAGTTGTGTAATCGATCCTTGTAATTGGTGTAACCGGTCCTAGTAATTGGTGTAACCGATCCTAGTAACTGGTGTGACCGATCACAAGTAATACCATGAGAATATGGTAACCGGTCCTGGTAATTGATGTAACCAATCCTGGTAACTGATGTAACCGGTCCCAGTAACCATATGGAGGTAGAACCGATCCTTGTGTTTGGTAGAACCGTAAACCCATGATTGTTGATTTGATATTTGATCAATTACATAGTTCTTGGAAATCAGATGAACCAATTCTAAACTCGTTTGGAAGTGTGGTAAATCGGTTCCAAGATTGTAAATATGAAAAAGGATTTACAAAGAAACAGATGTCGACATACTTTGAACATGTTCAGTAATTCTTATCTTTTATTGTTCAAAGATATTCCTTAATAACTCAAGGAGATCCCTGACCGAAATAAATTAAGAATCTTTTAATTAAGGTTATTAATTTTATATGCTTTTAATTACCAGCAATTAAACACATATCTCTGGAGAATAAAAATTGGTAATGTGCATTTACTAATTGGAGATTTTCTAGTGAGATTTCGGAAGATATCGGACAGAGCATTTCCAGGAATTATGAAAACCGATTTGGGCATTTATTGCATATCTTGAGAATATTCGGTTTTGGAAATTCCTTGGTGTCCAAACATCCTTGGTCTCTAAATACCTAAGTTTGCATTTTGAGGAAACTAATCCTAAGAGCCAAAAAAAATACCTTGTTGTGTTGTTACTGGTGGAGCCGTCTATTCGGAGAGGAAAGTAACCTAATTAGGCGAAATCTTTTACAATGGATTATCACAAGACGTCTTTAGATCTACAAACAGTTCTAATGATATCGTCGACACTTCGATCTAGTTTGAGTGAATCTTATATCAGAAGAGAAGATTCTCAAGAATAAACAAACTAGGTGCAATCAGACTCCGTTATGTGCGTGATTGATCACAAGAGATTAAAGTTGTGGTGTGAAGGTGTTTATTGAAGATCTAAGAAGATTTGAAAACAAATAAGATTTCTTATTGGTTTATAATCTTTGGTATGCACAAAACTTGATCGGTTGGGATCCAACTATAATCGGTTTATCTTTGATAGATTTGATTGATTAGTTGCGTAGATCGGCATCACTATATAGTATCTTGATAGACTCTATGTTGGTTGATTGCTTAGTCTAAACACGGCTACTTTGGTATTTGTTGAATAGATAGATCTAGAACCCGACAAAGGAGTTTATTGGAGTAAACAGAAGAGCCTTTGTCAAACTCATATCACTGAGATTGAATAGAGTTGTTACCGAACAGATTTGTTTTTCCTTTACTGTTTGGAATACGAACCAAAGGAATTGTTCCAGTGCGTGTACTTATCGAATGTCGGAAGCGCATGGATACTAAAGAAACTAGGTGAACTATAGGTTTAGTTGCTTGGTCTCTACTATACGAAGTTGGTTTAGATTTTGTATAGCGGCTTAATTCTGAGAGTATTCAATTCTGGACTAGGTCCCGGGGTTTTCTGCATTTGCGGTTTCCTCGTTAACAAAATCTTGCCGTGTCATTTACTTTTGTTTTCCGCATTTATAATTGTTGTTATTATAATTTAAAGTAAATTACACAAACGTTAATTCCGTATTACTTGATAGTGATCCTATAGAGTTTGGTTAAGTCCGAACCTATTATCAAGTAATCACACTTTGATTGTTGTATTGTCTCGATCTAGTATCCATAGACGATCACACAAAGTGTGAATACCGATTCGTTGTATTGTCTCGACTCAGTCCATAGACAATCACTTTCGGTAAGAGGACTTATAGGTGGAAAAGTTTTAGATTGAGGTATATTTGGGTACCTTCATCTTTTCAGTGTCAATGTCTCTGCACATCCAGTATTGTCCTAGTTTTTTCTACTGTTAATGTAGTTTTTCAAGACAGCAAAGGATAATGAATTTTTCTTAGGGTCCCATCCAACATGAAAAATTTTGATATCCAAGAAATATAAATCATCCAGAGCATGATATGTTAGATCACTACCCAACTGCGGCATACGCACTGGTCGTTTACTAGGGTCACCAGTGGGAATTCCCGTTAACATGTACCAATCTATAGGAAGGAGGTCAATTTCAAACTCTTGAAAATGAAAACTCTTCGTTTTTTCACACCATCTCTCAGCTATGGCTTCAACTAAGCCTCTATCCCCATCGGCGAAATCAAACTCAAAAACAGAAGAAAAACCACAATTGTCACAATATCGTTGTGCTGCCGGATTATTTTCCACTATAATTTTATAATACACTTCAACCTCTTTCAAACTACTTCTAAAGTTTGCTTTGCGAAGATCTTTCGTATTTTTACATACAAGTTTATCAATAGTCTTTGACGATACTATATCCAAACGATCTAGCAATTCATCCATATTCTCATCCTTACTCATACTACAATCAATAACAAACATGAAAAAAATATCAATCATACAAACTAAATTTCATACAAATTTTCATCACAAACAATCATACAAACTAATCATAATCAAATTATCATACAAATTATCAAAATTATCATTATAATTCATTATCATTCATTTTCATCATACAAATAAACAAAAATAATCAAATTATCATACAAATTTTACCTACAAACTAATCATACAAATTATCATTCATTTTCATCACATAAATCAAAATTTCATTTTTTTTTGTTCATCACAAATAATCAAATTAAATCCCCAAAAAAAAAATTCATCACAAATATCAAATTAAATCATACACATATCATCTACATCATCTAAATACGAAAGATCAATCATCTATTCGAATGAAATCGTACCAAAAATCATAAATCATAAAAATTTAAACCTAAAACTTAAATTTCTTACCTCGAATGATTTTGTGGATGGAATCGCACCAAACCACATTCAATCGATCACAAATTCGATGTAGAACAAACCCACGGAAGGAAATTGAAGAAAAAAAAAATATAGATTTCTTGAATTTGGGCATGCATTTTCGGGAGAAATGGGGGGGAAATGAGTGAGAAGTTAAAATGGGTAAGAAGATCGTTCTTCTGTGAAGATATCGATTTTTTTGGGCGTTGAATGGTGCGGCGCCGTCAACTCAGTTGATTGAGTCAAGCGTTGTTCTGTGCAGTGTTCACCTGGGCGCTGAACTATTCAGCGTTCAACGTTGTTATATTCAGCGACTAGCTGCTAGATTAGCACTGCCATAGGACTTAGAAGGTTGCCCTAGCTGACGTGGACTGCTAATCTAGCTGCTAGATTAGCACACCATATGACTAAGCCTTATACCTTCTATAATAGAAGGAAGTCAAGGAACATTATAGTATGAGTTTTCCGGGGGCCAAACCTCATCATGGGGAGGAAGTTAGAAATCTGTCGCCTTATACTATAAGTACATTTTACCTCTAAAAGATCAATCCTAGGCGTTTAAAATGAGTAGTGAGAAATTAAGTTGATAGATTTTAGTCATCTATCCTCTTGAAGCTTGATGTCGATGGATCTAACTATCTGACATGGAAGAATTAGTTAGAATCAATCTTAATCACAACTTATTTATATGATTATATTGATGGATCTATTCAGAAACCTGCTTAATTTATCAAAATTAATGGTGAATAAAGCTTTAAATCCGGAGTACTAAACCTGGCGCAAGTACAATCGATTTGTCATGTCCTTTCTCAATGCAACTCTTTCCAATCTTTTTTCGTAGCATTATTCGTTATAAAATTGCTCAAGAGATCCGGTTATATCTTGAGAAATGGATTCTTCAACAATCTTTTGCGCGCAAATCTTTTCTTCGTAGTCATATTCACTCGGTTAGAAAGGTAATCGCTCTATTTCTGATTATCTTGATGAGATCAAGACAACTTCTGATTCTTTGGCTATTATTGATCATCATATGGACGAGTCTAATATTCCTTTTGTCATAGGGAAACTAAATATACTTTTAGTGATTTGCATTCTAAACTTCTTCATCATGAGCAATATCTGAAAGTTGGGGAACTTGAGTTCAAATTTGTTTCGATTCCCAAAATTCTGCATTCTGCACAAGTAAAATTAATAAGATTAAGCAGAAATCTAGTGGATTTCATGAAAAAGCATGTTTTATAACGGAATCCATCTCAGATATCTGTCATACATGTAAGATTCCTGCTCATATTGCTTATCGTTGTAGATGGTGTTACATTCCTATTTATAAATCTGCTTATAACGATGCTACCAAGCCTGGTTGTACTATAGATTAGCCTTGTACTTCTACATCTTTTTCAGACACTTTGCAGCAAGCGTTTCGCGGTATCAAACTTAACTCGACTTATGTGTGTAATGATATCCCAATGTAGCTTCATGTTGGATTATTGACTCTGGTGCAGCAAGTCACTGACAAATAATGTATCATATTTCTCCAATGTCAAGTCTTATATGGGTAATGCTCAGGTCATGGTAGGTGATGTTAAATTTAATTCTTTTTTGGTGATGCTATTTTAGATACAAATTATGCTCAATTTCATCTACATGATATTCTGAATGCTCCTAGTATTAAGGAAAATCTTATTTATATTGCAAAATTTACTAAAGATAATTCTGTCTCTTTTGAACTTATTTCATAGTGATATGTTATCAAGGACTTGGAGATTAAAGCAGTTCTTGTTGAAGTCTTTGTGAAAGACAACTTGTATCAATTGATTACTCTGCAGGCTTCTCAAGTTGTTGCTCACGCTGCTACCAAACATACTTTTGATCTCTAGCATGTCAGATTGGGATATACTTCTTTTATTATACTTCCTAAGGTGGCTTCTTCAGTGGTATCTCTATCAATACTTCTTCTCCTAAGTTTTGTACTTCTTGTGAATTATATAAGCATTGTATGCTTCTATTTTATCACTTGGAGAGAGTCGCAAACACTTAATTCACTGTGACTATGGGGACCTTCTAATGTTGCTTGCTCATTAGGTTTTAGGTATTACATTTTCCTTATCGATGATTTCTTAGGTTTCATTGTATTTATCCTATGAAGACAAGAGATGAGAGTGTTGATTGTTATAAAAGTTTCAAAAATACGACTGGAAACTTGTTAAATAAAACAATAAAAAAATTTCAATGTGATGGTGCATTTGAATTGGTCAAAGGAAAGTTTAAGGATTTCTTACAAGAATGTGGTATATCTCTTATAGAGTTTCTTGTCCTCATATTCATCAACAAATTGGTTTAGCTGAGAGAAAACATAGGCCATCACTGGAATGGGTAACACTCTTGCTTTTCAAGCTTCTCTGCCTAAGCAATTTTGGTATGACTCTTTTTTAACAGCTACTTACATCATAAATAAACTCCTCACTAAAGTTTTGTCTTTCAAGTCTCCATTTCAGATGTTATTTAATACTTTGCCCGACAAGCATTTTCTTAAAACTTTTGGTTGTTGATGCTATCCAAATCTTGAACCGTACAAACCTGACAAATTCAATCCCAAATCTACAAAGTCTATCTTTTTAGGCTATAATCATGTTCATAATGGCTAAAAGTGTTATGATCTTACTATGATCACAAGGTTTATATTTATGTTCCTGTGGTCTCTGATGAAACTGTTTTTCCATTTGTTGCTATATCAACCAGTCATACATCAAGTTGTTCTGTATCTATATCTGTTGAACTTCCAATACCCACTTCAACTCTTCCTTTCATTTGTTCTCCTACTGAACCTCTTCCATCTTCTCCTTCTGATTCTATGCTCACCGGCATCAAATCCTCCATCTGATTCTCTTATTTCTTCATTTTCTATTACACCCTTGGACACCATAATTTAAACGTTTGATCTTGTTACCATTTCCACTATTATGACTAGGTCTGGGGCTGACATTACTGAAACAAAACCTTTACCCGAAAGATTTTATTTCTCATTTTACTAAGCATCATATTAAACCTTTGTTTGCTTCCTTAGGTGAAGCTAAACCCTACAAGACAGCTTATAAGGACCCCAAGTGGATTCATGTTATGCTTAAAGAATTTACAGCTCTGTATGCTAATGGTACTTGGGAATTGATCCCATATGATCATTCTTTCAATGCCTTGGGATGCAAGTGGGTATATAGGATTAAACTCCTCTCCGATAGTTTAGTGGAAAGATTCAAGGCTAGAATTGTTGTAAAGGGTTATGACCAATTGGATGGTATTGATTCTAGTGAGACTTAAAATGTTGTCAAAATGACTACTGTCAGGTGTATTTTTTATATTGCTTTGACTAGGAAGCGTAGTGTTAGAAACTTGATATATCAAATCCCTTTCTTCAGTGCAATTTGAAGGAAGCCGTGTATATGAAGCAATATGTTGGTTTTTTAGTCTATACAAGCCCCCACATATTCGCATGTTAAGAATATCTCTTTATGGCCCCAAACAAGCTCCAAGGACTTGGTTTGAGAGATTATGTGCTTCTCTTGTAGATTTTGGTTTTACTAGGTCTTCTTGTAATCACTCCTTGTTAGGATAAAGATATGTTGATTTTACTTTTCTATGTAAATGATATTCTTCTTACATGTTCTTCTATATATTTATTGGATACTTTGATCTCTTTTCTTCAGGTCTCTTATCATATAAAAGATTTAGGTACTTTACATTACTTTTGGGATATAGGCTTGTTATCATCCTATTGAAGATAAACTTCTTCTCACCCAAAAGAAGTACACTCCGAAGATGTTGGGCAGGTTTGATATGTTGCTGTGTAATCCACGTAAGACACCAGTTGCCAAAGGTCCTATAATTTATGCTCATCAAGGTACTCTTTTGTCAGATATTACTGCTTATAGAAGTTTAGTTGGTGTCTTGCAATATCTTACAATGACAAGACCATATAATTGTTTTTTTGTTAACTATGTTGCTCAATTTATGAACAAACCTACTGAAGATCATTTTCTCCTTGGTAAAATAATTTTTAGACATCTAAAAGGTACTCTAGGCTTTGGAATTACTATTACTTCAGGAGATTCTAGTCCCATTTCATCGTACTGTGATTTAGATTGGGTTGGTTGTATTGATACTAGAAGATCTACTTCTGGTTTTTAAGTTTTTCTTAGTCACTCTCTTGTCTCATGATATTCCAAGAAGTTGCCTACTATATCCAAATCTTTAGTAGAAGCTGAATACAAACCCTTGGCAGTTGCTTCTGCAAAGATACTTTGGATATCATTTCTGCTTACTAAACTTGGTGTATCTCACTACACCTCTGCTCCAAGCTTGACCAGCAATCCTATCTTTCATGCTAGAACCAAGCACATTTATAAGGGACTTAGTCATATCTTCATTTCTTCACATTGTCCTTGTTTCATCATATCTTCAAGTTGTTGATCTCTTCACCAAAGGATTTGTGCACTATCGCTTTTCTACTATGGACATCAAGTTGATATACTTGCGTCGTGCACGGCTTGAGGGGGAGCATAAAAATAAAATAATGTAATTAAGGTGCCAATTTATTTTATATTTCTGTTATTATTTGTTGACCGTTACAATATGTTGTCACCGTCCCTTTTTCATTTATGTGTGGTTATATATAGTCTTCTCTGTAACATATAAATTTTGATCACTTAATATCAAAACTCTTTTAGGTTTGTCTCTCCGTTTCTGTTTCTTTCAGTTAAAAATGAGATCTCTAATAACATAAATATGAAGAAAATGACTTTGGAGGATAAATATTTTGATGTTGCACTTTTGTTTCAAAGTAACACAGTGGAACCCTTTTCTCTTTTGATAGACAAACTCAGTGGAAAGTTTGTTGCTTCAGAATCAAAATTTCTAGCTCAACCTGGTAAGAATATCCTCGATCGATTGAAACAAGATTTCAACTGAGTGTGTTCTCAATCAATGGGAAACTCAAAGAGAAACTTCTTTATTTATAGAGTTCTGATAAATACAAAACATGATATATACAAGTTTTAAAAGAATATAATGTGTACAGTAAGAATTAATAATAATAGGAAAGACTTTAATAGTGATACCTAACTATGTCAGGTCTTTAACTTTTCTAACATAATCAATCTGCTCTTGGAACTATAGCTAGCCATTATATGGATATGTTTCTCATGCTTAAGAAAATCACTGGAAAAATGGGCGTTGTCCAATTTTTTTTATGGTGGAACAAAAAACAAGATAAAAAAGGTATTTGTATGAAGTAAAAAAATTGGAAACATATTGTACTTCCAAAAGATTTAGGAGATTGAATATTAGGAAATCTGCAATTCTGAATCATGCTTTACTTGCTAAATTAGCCTGAAGAATGCTAGATAAACCTAACTCTCTGAGGCTACAATCCTGAAATGGAAATATTTAATCTTTTCATTATGTGTTGAATAGACAAGCATCATGAGTTTAAACAGAGATTTTTGTTGGACTTGAAATTTTTAAACAATCTTACTACTAGAAAGTTGGTGGTGGAAACATAATAACTAGATCTCATCCATGAATGGTCCGCTCCTAACTCCATTTTAATATTTGCTAATATTGTTTTAGATGCTCATTTGATTGATTTTGATGTTAAGTGTTGAAACCTTAACATCCTTAATGTTTTATTTGATTATCTAATTGTCAAGGCTATATTTGACATTAAGATCCATGTTACTATAAAAGATGTTCTCGGATAAAATCCTGCAGCAGGTGGTATTTTTTCAATTAAAACTACCTATAGGTCCGTTTTGGATACAACCCATACCACACCAACTATTGTGTCTGATATTGATTGGAAAGCCAACTTTCCCAATTAAGATACAAAATTTTATCTTGAAATTCATGCATATGTTTGCCGACTAGAGATAAACATTGTAGGTTTAATTATCTCTTGTGGACTCCAGCTTCTCATTATGTAAAAATCAGATAGAGTTGGATCAACATATGTTCAAGTTTTGCAGGGAAAAAATATTCACCAATAAATCAAGTCTTGGTTTGATATTATAGCTCAAAATAAGCCTAATAATGTATCTGCGGACTTTTTGTTTTACTGTGTGGCATATTTGGAAACTCAGTTAATCAATGGTTTTTGAAAACTTACAGGTTCAAATTAGTAGTACCATTATAAGTATTAAAACTCATATGGTTACGATTTGAACAGGATATGGAGAATTTAAAACACATAAAAGCATTAATAAAGTGAGTGTCTAACTTCCTAAATGGAGCAGGCCAGAAGTTAATGATATTAAGATCAACTTTGATGTTGCATTTCGCAAGTACATAAGGTTAATTTGAATTGGACTAGCAAATCGTAATGGTGCAGGTGAATGCAGTGGAGTTGGGAATGTCCCAACGAAAGCTCTAGATCCAGAACATGTTGAAGTTGTGGAAGTTTTGAAACAAATATATGGGGAAAAGATAAATAAATCGATCAATTGCATCCATATGGGGACAACCAAAGGTTGGTGAATGCTATAATAGAGAAAACAGGAGTAGTCGGTGAACTACTTCCAGTATCATTCAAGATAGTATCTTTTTGTTAAGAAGTTTTGTCATGTGAAAATATAATTTTGCCATCCTGTTAATATCGCAAAATCTATTGCAAAAAATGTTATCAGTTAAGAGTGCAGATAAGTGGCAACAAACTGCCAAATTTTTCGATATTTGGATATAGAAATTATTGCTATATAACATTATATGTCCTTAAACTTTAATGAAACTTCCTATTTCATATTGGAGAAAAACAATAATTAAGTTTATGTGTTCGTCATAGTAGTCATTATTTCGAAAACAAATCCATAGAAGTATAACAAAAGAAGAAGAAAAATTGTAGTATAAAAGATAGGGAAAGAGAAAGAGGCAGAGAAGAGAAGGATTTCTATTGATGAGCCTATTACATATAGGTAAAGTATCCTTTATATATATGTAAAGAGAAACCTTTAGGCTTCTATTTGGGCCGCACACTCATGGGCCGTAGGTCCTACAACACTCCCCCTTGTGTGGTTCAATAGAACTCCGTTTGTAGTGCTCCACGTATAGTGCTTCGAAGGTAGGTCTTCAAATGTCGTCCTCTTCTTGATGACTTGTGCCGAAATCAATCGCCTCATTAAAACTTTGACAAGGAAAAACCCTGTGGGATAAAACCTTGGTACAACTATTGACATGTAGTACTTCACATGTTGTCTCGCACTATACACGTAGTTCATCACATGTAATACGATCTTCAAAGATCGAAGAGTCTAAGTTAATTGCCTCGTTAAAACTTCGTTAAGAAAAACCCAGAGGGACAAAACCTGAACTAAAGAAAAGAGTAAAATATTATTGAAACTTAGAACATAGTTGGATACATATACGTTGCCTCATTAAAACCTTGACAAGGAAAACCCAGTGGGATAAAACCTTGACGAAGGGAAAAGAGTACAATATGACAGATGCAAGTAAAGGTGATCCGTTGCAGATGATCACCGTTGAAGTTAACTAGTTGCTTCATAACTACTAAGGAAAAAAAATCCTCGTGGGTAAGACAATAGCCTTAGCTGGGAAATTACACTCCCGGTGTTTGTTGTTGTCTCATTAAAAAATTTGCCGAGTAACAAAACCCTGTGGGAAAAAGCAATCTCGGTGAAGGAAAATAGTTCAACACACCATTAGATGCTCCCCCTGATGTCAAGACGATTTTCATTAGTCTAATGCAGTCAAAAGGAGATTATCACACTTTACTTTGGTGACTTGAATGTTTATAAGACCTTGTTGTTGATTCTGGAAGTTACGTTCTTAACAGACTATCGCGTTTAATTTCTTTGATTCATATTTTTAGTAATATCAACGCGATCTTTATGTCTTCAACTTCAACATACTTGATGTTTTTAGTGTTGTCTCGCTAAAAACCTTGTCGAGTAACAAAACCCTTTGGGAAAAACTATTCTCGATCGAAGGGAAAAAAAGTACAACACCATTTCAATTTCGAAGTAAAGTATGTCGACATCATATTCTTGGATCCTCCCCCTGATGTCGACATCTCCCCATGATTACTTTCAGAGTTGTTTCAGACAGTTCCTTTAGTCATGTACTTTTCGAAACTGAATATCGGTAATGACTTAGAAAATAATCTACCATATCTCCCCCTGATTACTTTCGTTGGAGAAGAGATTATTATTCTTTCATAATCAACAACCTTTGGATTGCACTTTCGTTAGCATTCCTTTTTATGTCTTTGTAGGGATAAAACAAATTTATGCCAATGGTTACTTTTAAGTACATGATTACATTCACTATACCATTCCAATGACGTTGTGTTGGCGCTGAGCTATATCTAGCTAACAAGTTCCCTGAGGATGTAAAATTTAATCGAGTACATTATTATACTAAGTACAACAATGCGTCTATTGTACTTAGATATGGGAATTTCATCTCCCAACACATCTTCGTCATCTTCCTTTAGACGAAATGGTCACTTACTTACATTTGAACCTCGACTAATCATGGGAGTGCTATCAGGATGCATGTCTTTGTTAAATTTCCTGACAACTTTAGACATATGCAAACTGGTGGAATAATATACCACAAACTCAGTATTCGGTCGAGCTTTCCCCAGATTTTTCATCTCAAATTTGGATTTCAAATAACTTTTAAGGTCTCTTATTACATCAAGAGTACCCATCATGTCTGTACCATCGACATAAATAGCTACAATTCCAAATCAGGAACTTTCTTGTGAATACGCAAGGAAAAATAACTTACTTGTCTATCCCCTCCAAATCAAATAGCCACTTAGACGGGTATACCAGATCCGCCTGATTGTTTCAATCTCTAAGTGAGCGTTCTATCTAACTGTAAACGCCTCTGTGTTTAGAGTCACTTGATTTGGGAAACAAAAGGCTATTAAGTACTTTTGTAAATATCTGTTATCTCTTGATTATTTCAGAGATACGTAACAACCACATACATATGCTGCATTTCAAGTCCTTTTGAAATTACCAAGCTAACTAAGTAGCGGAACGCTATAACGTTCATTACAAGAGAACAATTCCAGGGCTTTGTGAGAAACCTCGCGCCACAAGGCGAGTCTTTATACTTTAAGACTGCTTTCTTCTTATTATGCTTTGTGACAAATTAATCATGTATGTCCAATAGGCTTTACACTTGGTTGGTTAGCACTACCACACCAAAAACCTGTATATTTGTCAAAGAACAAAGTTCTACCTGGATTGTATAAGCCAAATATGCTCTTCGTTGACATTAAGCAACAATGAGCTTGGTTCGATCTCATCTTGCTCTATTTCCTTAAGCAAGTGTATATGAAATTAATCATCAATATGCTCGCATGATCTTTCCATTGACTCATGCGTATTCTCATAATCCACTTGGGATGTCATTGTTTTTTTGAATCATTAAACTTCGAAGCGTCCTCCAGTTTGATTCATGGACATATTCAGAGACAATCTTATGAGGTGATTTCTGATGATATAAATAAGTTGTTCCTTACTCACCTAATTCCTTTCTAGGTGAGGATTGATCGAACCAAGTGGTCTCTCCAACTTCCTTTATGGAGCCACGGCCTCAACCACACTTCCACTAAGTGTAGTTGCAATACTTTAGTCTATGGTGTATATCCCTTATTGAGGATTTGTAACCTTGCAGGTAGGTTTGCAGCTGGTATGTGTGATCTCATCACTTTAGCGACGTCAGTGTACATTCTGAAAATCGATTATTCTTTGTCACTTCACCTTTACATTTGTGGAGTACAAGAATCAATATGAAACGCAGTGGGAACACACCACGACAATTCATGTCGTTCTCTTAGAAAATACTTTTTCTTATCTCCCCCTAAAGATAGGAAGACTGTCTCATTAAAGTGATAACCCGCAAATATAGCGGTAAGAGATCTCCTGCCAAAAGGTTTAAAATGCGGATAATTGTTGGGAACTCATTTCCAACATAACTACTTAACAGTTTTGAAGACCCATCATAGTACGATGTGGAGTCGTAATGGCACATGTATAGTGTAACCAAAAATGCGTAAGAACACGAATGTCAGGCTTAAATCCAATTACCAACTGGTACGCAGAAAAGGTTGACTAATATTGGGTTCTAAAACGAATTAAGTAAAGATGCATGTAATATTGCATATCCCCAAAGCAATAAAAGGTAGGTTGGTACGCATAACCTATTCCTTAGACACCATCTGTAACCTTTGATGGTAGCCTCTGCGAGACCATTGGGTATAAGATGCTCTATATTGATCCTATTAAACATGCAATATTTATCAAGTCCTTTTGATATAAATTCTCTAGCATTAACAATGGTGGTGATCCTTTTCACTTTGCATTGTGTAATATGTGCTAGGAGTTTTACAAAAATTAAGCGCATCATTTGTTGTGACCAATAACCGATTCAATGTGTCGAATCATCCACCGGAGCCATAAATCACTTGAATGGTCCACATTTTGCATGGATATATGTTCACTAACAACACTTTATTTCTCTGGAGAATGAGTTATTTACCATTTGCATCTAAGTAAACACAGGATGGTCTCAATCATGTTTTACTAAAGAAAGACTTTGTAAGATGAGTAACGTGCTTTCTTACTCTAAATCATAATGGGGAGAGGCAGTGCAAGTCTAATAACTTTAGAAATCACTGATTGTGATAGATGCGTAACTTCGCATTTTATTAGTTCATTGTCTTGTACACTCAAATGAAGTGATGCCCGTGTTAGTACTTTTAAAACGAAACATCGTATCACAACCAATATGCCTTATGGTTATGTCAAAGTCTCTATGAATCAATCCTAATCAGTTCATTGTTGGTGTTAATATGGATTCAGTAATTCAAGTTCCAGTGATTTACAATTCACTGGATTGACACGTTAATTTTCTAAGAATATGCTTCCTTCCACATTCATTAGAGATAATTTATAGATGTAATCAAATCCATTCTCACTATAAATTTCCAAAAAGGTAGGTAATAGTTCATGCATGAACACCCTTTGCACTTAACAAGATGTGATTAGCCCTTAGTACATACAGAGATTAGACATTGAGTCTTGAGAGATTTAATAAGTGGTGTGGCCTTATTACATAACAAAAGTCGTATTCAACTCAATTACTTTAGAGTGATATATGTTACGTTTCATCCAGATATATCTCGAGTGCTTTAGAGAATTTATGTCTCGTGGGAATGATGTACTTTTCATTCGATAAGCGCAAACATCTGATCTAGTTCAATTAAATAGTCAATTGGCCAGGCAAAGTTCTTCTTATCATTAACGTTGATGTCTAAAGTATGACCTTCTCATTAAAATTGGTTTCTACTATGGTACCCGCATCGCATTGCTTGTACCAATACCAGTAAGATGATACATTCCCAACTCTTTGGTAAGAGCTAGAATTACATCTTAGCTTCATCTCATGTTCAGTTGATACCTGTACATTGGTGTCATTACTACCTGGGGAAAAAATACATCTTTGTCTCATGATATATATGTCCCTTTTCACATGCTTTATATGAGTCGGTACGTCTAACCCTCATTAGTTCGGGGTTCTTTTCGTTTTCAATTTTTGCTGCATTTAGCTTAATTTGAGAAATTGCTTTATCTCAACAGGACAAGAGAATCTCAATATACATGCCAACCACTTACTTTAGGTTGAATATATTACTAAAGATAGTTCTCTTG
>JAJJMB010004754.1:120674-139893 GCA_023531105.1 Papaver atlanticum | reverse complement strand
TGTTATACTTCAACATATACTGGTTCGCTAGTATCATGGATGAAGTAGAGAAATGGAATTTTTTTGACTCATATCGCCTTTTGTGAGTTCTTCCACAAAAAATTGGGATACATGTGATTTTATTTGGAATGTATTTTTTGAAACTACCGACTCTTTAATAGTCGAGCAAGTGGATTACATACCACAGAACATTCAAATTTGGGGAGACGATATCAAGTACGCAATAATGGTCCAAGTACTTTTAAACCTCAAATAAATACATTGGAATCGAGTTGGTACAACCAATTGAACAAAAGACATCATTCAACTATAGTCAATATATTATATTCAAAAGAACAAAATAACACTAAAACCAAAACTCTTAATGATCAACATCATAATTTTAGTTGACTGTTTATATGATATGGACTTATCTTAAGACAAAAAAATAGAACTATACATGTTCTAATAACAGTAAATAAGCCCACTAAGTATTCAGTTTTACATTCATCAAGCTTTAGTTCCAGCTTTACATAAACAGAACCGGAACAGAGTTGGTCGCTCACATCCGAAACAGAGCACAACCGGAACAGAGCAGGACGAAACAGAGTTGGGCCTGGTTGGATCGGGCCTGGTTTCCTTTCTCCTCACGAACAGACACGGGATCGCCAAATAAACATTTTCCCCAGAAGGTTCTTTCTCCTTGCGAACAGAGACAGGCATGTTTCCTTCCCATCTGGATCAGCAAGCAAATCCCAAACTACGGACGGGATTAATCAAAGTAATCCCTGATTAGTACATACACAAACGGATTAGATTAAGATCAATCAAAGTAATCCCTAATTAATTAGTACATACACATTACCAAAACCAAAATAATAGTATCAAACTAATTCCTGATTACAAATGATTAATCAAAATAATCCCTAATTCCAATATACCCAATGTATATGCCAAAATCAAAAATAGGGAAAAAAAATAGATCCAACTTATCTGATTTGGTTCCAGCAATTTCATTAGCTTGACGACAATTGATGTCTAATAATCCCATATTAAAAAAATATATATATATATATATATATATATCCGATTCAATCTAGCTCTGCGGTATAGTTTCGTGCATGATAACGTTTTGTAGTATAAAATATAGGGAAAGAGAAAGAGGCAGAGAAGAGAAAGATTTCTATTGATTAGCCTATTACATATAGGTAAAGTATCTTTTATATACATGTAAAGAGAAACCTTTAGGCTTCCTATAACAATTTTCTTAATGTTTTAATCTAATTAATGTGGATAATGTGTTAATTGTATTTCCTTTAATGGTTTATTTCGGAAATGATTTTTAGAAACAAATAAAACCATTTGAAACGTAAAAGCCTACAAATGTGGACCAGCCTCAAGCCATATGTCCACAAAAGTCGAGTTGGGTTATGAAGCAGATCCGGGTATGTTGTAGATTTTGGGTCTTGATGCATTTTTCCATTTTTGAATATTGTTGGGTCGCAGTAGGTAAATTTCGGTCAAGAAACAGATTTTGTGTCACTTAGTAAATTTTAGATACTGACAAGGTGTTTGTTTTTTTGCTCGGGGTACCGATTTTCTGTCAGCCTCTAATTTGGTTCGAGTCAAATACCAGACCATTTGTTTTTTAATTTGAGTCAGATCTTACTTGCAACCTGACTTAGAACTAACCTCTGACTCGAGCCTGTTTGAGTCAGGGAATAAAATGCCATGACTCATGAGGCCAAGCCACTGATTTATATATTTTTGAGTCAGATGGGTCAAATCCTCAAAAAACAAACATATTGAGAGATTCACATGAGTCATGCGATTTCATTCAGATCCAGCATGTCAGATTCAGACGAGTCAGATCCAAAAATAAAATAAATGATGTTGGTATATTTTAGATCACAAGATAAACTAAAATTACATATGAAAGTTTTGCATGGCTGCTAATGGGGTGTATCAGTTTACCGGGGAGGGTACCGATTTTCATTTAAGACAAAGAAATTTTTTAGTTTATCTTATATGCAAATTGGTACCCTCCTCAGTAAACTGATACACCTGTTAGTAACGTTGAAATTTTTGTCACATGATAAATTTAGAGCTGCAACAAAAATATCCAGTAACGAGGCATAGCTTCTAAGTTATAAGCAGATTTAAAATGATAGTGAGAGACCTCGGGACATGAAAATGGATCACCAAATGGATTTAAGGTTTTTATATATACAGTAAATCTCATAAAATATCATTCATGATAAAATAGAGATTACATGGACTTCAAGAACATCAAGATCAAAAATCGAAATACAACTAAAAGGTACTAAACAAAGAGTAATTCGTGAAAAGAAATAACGAACTGCCAACAAGAGTACCAAGAAATCCGAAGATTGAAAGAATGGTTTTTGGATTATAGTCCAACCATTTTGATAAGGTTTTTCTTCTTAAAGATCTTCTCATAAAAATATGAGAGTAGTATGCCCAAAGTCATGAATCTCGATCACCATATTTGAACTTCCACCCAAAATCTCCATTGAGTTCATAAAGAAACGTCATGAGAGCGCATAGAGAATCTCCATAAAGGAGAACATAAACAAAAAGGGCAAAACACCTGCAAAAACACCATAAAATCTCCTAAAGACAATGGAGATTGAAGTAAAAACCAAAACAAATCTAACTTAAACTACTAATTATCTAAGAAAACAAGGGAAATGAAAAAAAAAAAAAACCCGGCTCAAATCTAGCCACAATAGACTAAATCTGATCGGTAATCGTTAATAATGGCGAATTTGGTTTTTAGGTTTTGAGAAGGAACTAAAGAGGATAGAGCATGATTGTTAAAAACTGGTACCATTTTTGTTAAAGACGGGTACCAATCCAGGATCCAACGGTCAGGATTATTTCGTCTCATATGAATTGGTACCCGCCTCGGTATCCTTTTAGCAATCGTGAGGATAGAGCAGACAAGATCAGATTTAAGATTGAAATACAAATCCCAAGTCTCAAAACTAATTTAGGGCCATGGGATAAATATTTTACTGATAAAAAAAGAAAAATAGTCTATTAAGAAAGTTTGGACCTAATAATCAATTATGGTAACAGATCGCACCATGAGTACCTGAAAACCAATGACTGAGTTATTAGCTAGACTAGATTAGTTTATCAATACACCTAAGTATCTTTGTCACTCAATTAGACATATCATGTGCTAATCCCACTTTTTAGTCAACACAAGATAACCGGAGAAAATCATTAGAACTACTAAACATATCCAACGGCACACAATTGATCGAATCCCTTCTAACCTATAAACAATGTGCGTCTCGTAAGGTCCACAATAATAAACATGAAGCGTTAGTGCATGATGAAGGGGTAGTGAGTGCCTAGTGCGTGAACCAGTTAGCTAGGGTCGGATTAGATATATACCCTGGAAAGTAGATATCATATATCTGATGTTCAATGTTGGCTCCATAGATTCCAACATGCAGGACCCACCATGATGTATGAATATGGTTTTATTTTTTGGACTAGCAAAACTGTTCCTTGGATGTGCTCAACTGAGATGTCCTGTTTAGACTAAGATCAATGAATTTGCAGAGGGATCTTCAAATCTTAGCTGCTGTTATGAAATAGTTGTTATTGTTGTTGGTTTGTCGAGTAATAGCAGGTTTAGTATAAACATGACAGTGTTCTTTTGTTCAGTAAGACGGTAACAAAAGCCAAGAGCAAAGGACTTTAGAATCTTAGATATGGCAACATTTGATACGCAGAAGAATCAATATATAGGGGAAAAGGGTGATAAAGATTGGCCGGTTATCGAAATAATATCCAGTGTTGATGTGAAGATACAATTTTCCTAATGTTATGTTTGGCCATCGATCCTAAAATGGATTTCTGAAGTGTAAGATTGTGGAAGTTATCTAACTCCTTTAAAATCCTAACTCATATAAGCCCCACGTTGCATAATGGGGTACCTCACTTCTTTTTCAACGGTGACCCTCATCCACTCTTAGAATTACTCCATTCAACTTTTCCTCAAACGAGAGAAAAACAAGGTTTTCGCTCACAAAATAAAATAATTTATTTATCGTCTTTCCGAAAGAAAAAAAGAAAAAAAAAACTAAAAAAAACTAAAAAAAAACCCTTTCTTCCATCATACACATCTGTATCATTCACCTCTCATCCTTTCTTCGTTGATTTACCTTCAGGTATCATATTTGTCTCTGTTTGCATCTGCGATGGAATTGATTATTTTGATCAACTAGGTTTTTTGTCTGTTTTCCCTAAGCCTGATAATTTTTGATTCAATTTTCCTTTTTAGGTTACTATGTATGTTTAAATCCGAATTAGGGTTTACCCTAAGCTTGATGATGATTGATCTAAATTGCAGAATCATGCAAAAGGATTTTAAGGGTTTCTCATTTGATTTTTAGGTTTTCTATTTTGATTCTCTCTTTATACTGTTCTTATTGTTGATTTTTTTCTTTTAATAATTGTTTGTCCAGTTTATTTACAGATGTGATTTCGGCTGAAGCTGGAAAAGGTTTATTTACATGATTCTTTTTTCTCTTCCTGCTTCTTCCCCATTCTCAACTATAGACAAACATAAGAACAGTATAACCGTTTTTTGTTATTATTGCTTGATTAATAGTTAGGTTTACTATCTACTTATTTCTATTGTTGTTATTTCTGATTGCCAGCAATAGTAACTAATCTAATCTCAACTCCTATCCACAGTAGCTAACCCATAAAATCAAATTCATTAGATATGTTTAGGTTTCATTCACAGATTCTACAGGAAAAAATGGGAAGTAATTAGGGTTTTTGTTATGCACAGGTGAGGTTTTTAATGATACTATTACCATGTATTATTAATCTTTTATCACGATTGATTCACATGAAGTGGTCAAGTCTATGTATTCTTCCTTACTTTTTGTTCTCTTTGCATTACTGTTTTGCTTTCCTCCAAGTGTTCAAGGCAGATATTGCTTAACATTGTTTTTTTTTACGTTTTATGTTTTGTGTGTGTTTAGTTAACTGCTTATTGGTTTTGTATCGGTGTTTATGTCAGCTCTAAGAAATAATTTGTATTATGGTAGAGAAAGGACGCAAAAGTGATAGTGTTACAGATTAACGAGAGGTACAGTAGATAAAAGGTTTGTCACAGTAACCATTAACAACTACAAGTATGGCGCCGGTTCAGGTTGCTTACTACATTCTCTCTTATTTTTACCGCCTCCTCTCATCACCTTTTTTCGATTCCCTTCTTTTACTCGCTGTTTCTTCTTCTTTTTACTTGCATGTTTTGGTTAGATTTATTTTTCTTCTTTGTTTTTTTGTATCACGAGTTATATAATACACGGATCTACAAGATATGGATGTGCTAGAGGTTTTTTCATAGATTGTGGATTATCGGAGTTGATTTTTTTTTCATGGTTTTTTTTCATAAGAGTTTTTCAATTACGAACTAACTTTGTTGCATTAAGCTAATTATTATCTATCTACGGGGGTTATGGTGGTGAGTTTGTAGTTAAGGTTCAAAATGCTTTAAAATATGAGGCTGAACACCAGTTGATAATTCTGCGAATTATCATTAATTCTGCGAATTATCATTAATTCATGTGCTTAATTCCCTATGAGTGTTCAGATTTAGCAGGATATGGCCTGCATTTTGTAAATAATTAGAGCAATTTTAGCAGTTTAAGAAAATGAATTAAGAAATCTTAGATTTGGCCCTGATTGTGCTTATTAACTTTTTAAGGTTTTGTATCATAGTTGAATTTTTGCATTCAGTAACAAGTTCCCGTTTTACATATTTGATGCGCTAACTTTTTTGATGTATTTTTGTTTGAGCTAAACCATAATAGATGAAATAGAAATAGAATTGCTAAGAGTTTGTTGAATTGATTGGAATAGTTGAGGACTGCTAAGAATTTGCTGAATGTTTTTACTTTGAATTAGATCGAAGTAATTAAGGCCTAAATGCTCAGTTCACCACCTCCAGAGTTACGTATACGCTTCATGGGTTACCTTGATAATGGATAACTTATATATTTAAAGCCAGAAACCCTAGAAAGAGTGTAGTATTGGTTACATGAGAGCGCACTGGATTAGGATT
Source organism: Papaver atlanticum (assembly GCA_023531105.1). Taxonomy (NCBI): domain Eukaryota; kingdom Viridiplantae; phylum Streptophyta; class Magnoliopsida; order Ranunculales; family Papaveraceae; genus Papaver; species Papaver atlanticum. The sequence continues at coordinate 133,796 of JAJJMB010004754.1, read as the reverse complement.
TTATTGAATACTGATTAAGATTAGGATAGCTTTATAGGTTACGTGAGAGCACTGGATCCCTTAATCTCATTTATTTCTTTAGCATCTGCTTTAATTTTATTTATAGAACTTTTTCGAAGGTGATTGAAAATGATATTAGAAAATTCCAAGGATTTCAGTACACCTTACTGTGATAATGATGATTGTATTTAGATTTTATTTCACCAGCTTTCACGGTAATTAACTGTCTCAATAGTAAGCATCAAATAGAAAACTAAATAAAATAACTAGAATTTAGAGACCTGGAATGTTTTGTTCATGGTGTTAAGAATCTTCGTTTGTATAATGCGCAGGATGCAAAAGCTTGAGAAGGAGTTCGGTATTGGGATACCTGTAAGCTTTTTTGAGGAGGCAAACAAAAAGGAACACCTCAAATGTCTATGATAAGCTGACATTAATTTTTTTTTGTTTTATCATCTCTTACTCCTATTGTAATCATGTACATAATTTTATAACTGTACGAAGAAGAAAATATTCTATTATAGGTTAATTAGTTAATACTGGAAGCGATGTTTAAAGCCCATTCAAGTTCAAGAGAGCTAGACGAAAACCCTTAGTTATGTGTTGTAGATAATAATTGAAATAACTCTGATCTATGCCACCTGTTCAAGTTCCTAACACGCTAATCATTTGTAAGTGGTGTACTCCCTATATATATTTCTTTAGCAGTGGTTTTTAGTTAGCATGGTCTCTAAAGTCATTTGAGCGTTAATTTGAAACGTTTTGTATATATGTGCTGCTCTTGCAGATTTGAATACTATTTTAGGGAAATCTAAGGTGATAATACTAACACGTCGAGAAAAGAAGAAGGTGACAATACTAACCATTTGTTATCAATAAATAATTTTAGTCTCAATTAATTATACATTTATGGCCTGGGTTGCAGGAACATGCTGGAGGAGTCATGGGTGTTTATAGAATCCTTATTGAATTGTTCTTTCCAAAATTAGGCTTTGGTATGGTTCTTATGGAAGTACCTCTAATAATAAAAATATTGTTAATACTTTCAGTTTTATTAACTTGCATAAGCGTATTTGTATACTTGATGGGCATATTTTACAGTGTTTGGGGTAATGCTGCAAGTGGCTCAAAGACACAGCAAGGTGGATAATTATTCATATCATTACTTTTGTGTTTAGTTCAATGATACATCAATTTTATTTAATGGGTTTGTTTCATTTTCTAAAATTGGCTCATGATACTGTCTTTTTTTATTTGATATGTGAGAGTCATTATATTGTGTTTCAACGTGCAACTTGGTTATGAACTTGAACTAAAAGATACATTAGGAACGAAGAATGAAACATTTGTAATTGGATGAAAACAAATAGTGAAGAACAAACTAATGCATAGATTTTAATTTAGCTTCCTGAGAAGTTGTAGGTTCTGTTCATTGTAAAAATATTAGAAAATTGTAGGTCGAAATGAGTTAGACTATAAAAATGAAAAAAATAAAAACACTTGCAAATCCCATGTAGTTGATAAAATTGGATCAGGAGAATTTAGATTTAATTTTTTCAAGAAATTAAGTCGTTCTGTTTCAATTTAAAACATGACATACATTTTGGTTGTTAGTTAATTACAACAGTGTATGTTTTTTATACTGGATAAAGAAATCAACTAATCGAATGTTTTGAATTGCCTGTAATTTCAAACAACTATGCCAAAGACTTATTTTATGATCTATACAGGTGGAATTCTTGCTTGGTGAAAGGATTATTGTGAATGGTATTCAACTCTTTAACTTCTCCTCATTGATTTTTCTCCAATCCTAAAAATAGTTTTGTTTACTTTTATAGCTTATTGTTAGTGTCCGAATTCTTGGACCACCTGATAAAAAGAGTAAGGTTAAATTTAAGATTATGAGTTCGAAGGGGACCGAGTGTCTGAGATGGTGAGTTATATAATGCACTTGCATATCTTCTTGCTTCTGAATATAATCCAATAGAACTATTGACGTACAAATGAGTATACTTGAATATTTTTTTCACGGTATAGTTCAGTTGGTAGCTTAGATGACAAGGTTTACAGCTTTTGAGGACGACTATAAGCAAAAGCTAATCGCAGGTGCGATCTTGCAGGATGAAGGAACTTGCCTGCTCGGTCTTCATCTAGCTCCCGAAATTGCAAGATCAAGGACTTGAATAGTTGGTTGGAGGGTTACTGGGTTATCTCTAAATTAGCTGTTCACTTTTTTTACTTTCTCACTACTGTAGTTGAAAATATCAAGTGCATCTTCAAGGTTACGTTTTGGCAGTCGTGCAACAGTAATGGTAGAAGTTATGACTTTTATATTGTTAATGTGACAGTTGGGTGTTAGTATAGAAAGAACCGGAAATTTTGGACATGATTCTTACATTTTGAAGGGATTAATTTGTTGCCATCTTTGTTAAGGGTGTTTAATGGTTGCAACTTTATGTAAGAGAATGACTCAAATTCATGTAGTTGGTGAATCCCAAGTTTTGCAGTGTACCAAGTCTTGAAGTGTTAACTACTTTTGTTAGAGCACTGCTCGGTCGAACTCGCAAGCGTTGCTATCTCAAGCTTTTTTGTCAAGTTTAGTTGCCAAAACTATAAGTCTTGATTTGTAGTCTACTTATAGCTAAGTCTCGGACTAGGATAGAAAGTGTAGTCGAGCTCTAGACTCCACGGCATTCATCATACAAAGACGAAGAACTACTCAAGGAACTGGTAGAACTTCATCGACAAAAAGGTTTGTGGAGATTTGAACTTATCTATCACTCAAAAGTCTATCTACTTTATCTCCTATCTTGAGACAAAAGTCGTATTGCTATATAGACTTCGATCATACACATTTGTTATTTCGAGCCGAGTTTATCTCGCTTATCTTTTTCTAGAAATATATATTGGTAAGCTTTCGCTTTGGCCAAGTTCATCTTTACTCGTGACGAAAGGCATGTTAATTGTTTCAATCTCTTGAAAATCTCTTTGATGAAAAATAGTGTGTGAATAACCACTATATATAACATCCTCTAAGAATGTTTCAATGATTGAAATGAGAGTTTAGAATATATAACCTTGAATGGATATAAACATTGTATGTGAACTCATACTTGTGTAAGTCCAAAATCCTTGAACCAAAGTATGCGTACTTTGCTGTTTAGGATAACCGGAGCTAAGTCCGCATACCTGTACGCGTACTGTCGGAAGTTCACATCCCGTGAATTTCTGCTGGAGTTTGTAAACTGAAAACAAGCTCAGTCCGGGTACTTAAGTATGCGTACCCATATGCGTACTTAAGTGGGTTATTTTCTAAAATCGGTTTATTCGTGAACTAAGACATTTATAAATTAAGGAATGCATATTTGCAAATCGTGGCTATTGTTCATGAATCGATTCGAGTGAATCAAAATCGTTTTTGCTTCGATTGTGTCTTGTATATTTCTATGAGATCTAAGCAATTGAACAACTCTCTAACTAGTTCATTTGAGTCACTTGAACTAGTTATGGTGAAGATAAATAAGGTTGATATGAAAGTGCTCATATGGCTAACCATTGGTTAACTACTGTTGAACCAACTAGGTGTACACGTTTAGGTACGGTTACACAAACCTAAATGAACGTGCATTTCATTTGTGTATGACAAGCTAAGTTCGATCTAACGTTTGAAAGATATTAGCTTGAATCTAATCAGGTTTTCATCTAACGGTGAATATTGAATGCTTTGTTACCAAGGTAACTTAGATTTCAAACCCTGATTTGGAGACTATATAAAGGAGAACTCTAGCAACTGGGAAACCTAATCCCCACACCTCTTGTGTGATACTAGTTGTATAAGCTATATTCGATTCTCCTTTAACCTTAGGTTTCTATCGAGACCCTGTAGGTTAACGATTTGAAGACTTCATTGGGATTGTGAAGCCAGACCCAACTATTTTCTCTGTAGTTGCATGATCTGATCTTGCTGTTTCTATCGTATTTGAGTACAATCATAAGATTGGCTTGAGATTAATTTCTCCGATAGGCAAGATAGAAAAGAAGTCACAAACATCTTCGTCTCATCGTTTGTGATTCCACAATATCTTGTTTCGCTGGTCGATTAAGATTATTGTGAGGTGATTGATAATTCTAGGCTGTTCTTCGGGAATATAAGTCCGGGTTATCGATTGGTTCCTGTTCACCTTGATTTATCAAAAGACGGAACAAAACTCGTAGGTATTTCCGTGGGAGACAGATTTATCTATTCCTGTCGACTTTTCTGTGTGAGATAGATTTGTTTATTAAAGTCTCGACTTTGGGTCGTAGCAACTCTTAGTTGTGGGTGAGATCAGCTAAGGGAATCAAGTGCGTAGTATCTTGCCGGGATCAGAGACGTAAGGAGCGCAACTGTACCTTGGATCGGTGTGAGATTGATTGGGGTTCAAATACAGTCCAGGTCGAAGTTAGTTTGTAGTAGGCTAGTTTCTGTAGCGCTTAATACTGTGTGTGTTCAATCTGGACTAGGTCTCGGGTTTTTTTTTGCATTTGCGGTTTCCTCGTTAACAAAACTTCTGGTGTCTGTGTTATTTCTTTTCCGCGTTATATTTTGTTATATAATTGAAATATAACAGGTTGTGCGTTGTATCAATCAATTGGTAAATCCAACCTTTGGTTGTTGATTGAAATTGATTGATCCTTGAACATTGGTCTTTGGTACCGTTCAAGGTATTTCTCTTGTATTCAATCAGGCTCGCAGATTTCTATTTGTTTGAGTAAGGATTGAATCGAGAAATTGAGATATAACTCTTTGATATATTTTTATTAAGATTGAGTCTGACTGTCTAGTTGATTCTCTTAAAAGTATATTGGAGTTAGTCCATACAGATCGCTAAGCGAAATATTGGGTGAGGTTGTTGTACCTCCACTTTTTCAACTTTCATCTTCTACACCAACCTTTAATAGATTTATGTATACTATATTTAAATAAAATCTGTCCATCCTTGCGCCTCACCTGGTGTGTTGCATGGATTCTTTGCGACACACTTTTGAATACTGTTCAACCAATTTCACGATATTTAGTGATTTTTTAATTTATTTTTTCCTTTGGTAAGTGGATTTCAATTTTTCCGCTTCGATGGTATTTCGGGACTGGCATTCATGTTTGCACATATGTAAAATGTACACTTCTCTGTGTCATCTTACTTAGGTATATTCTCTGAACCTGTTGTGCAATTATTTTCGACGTTATAGTAGTGAATATATGGTTGTAATGTAGTAGTGAATATATGGTTGTAAACAAGCTTGATACTGGCCCGTGCATCATTTCTGTGTAGGGCCAAAAGGATAAATTTTAATATGAAGTAGGAATAAGGGTGGATGTAGATCCCAAACAACATGTTAGGTTATTGTGCTGAGAGCATTCTACCTCTCTTGGCCTTGCGGGTCGACTAATGAATCCCTAATAGGATGTACCATATTTTCGAAATGTATCGTGACAGGGCGGCGCGAAGCTCTGCAACACCAAATTAAAAATCCATCAGGACGGGGCGGGGCGAAGCCGAGCCACACCTAATCAAAAATATATCGCGACGTGGCGGGTCGAAGCCCCATGACACCTGATAAAAAAATTAGCCAGGACATATAAAATAGTAAAATATGGTTTTAAAAAAATGCCTGATGCGTAACACGAGGACAAAATCTAGTAATTATATCAAAGACGTTGGTTGCAAGAGATAAACAACCCATGGAGTTTAATGCGTCATCTATTGGGCCTGTGAATGGATAACAAAATACTCAAGATTTTCGCTCACCAGCATTCGGAATTGAGGATATTATGTGTAGTTTTATGTGTTATATTTTCTTTAAATTGGAGCGAGGATGGTAATGCCAAATTATTATAAAACACTCCCTTCAACCCATAAAAATGAGTCTTTTGCTTTTCTAGTTTTTCCTATATTTTTGTGAGACAGGGTAGTATATATTTGATAACATGTACATTATCAGGTAAAATACCAAAAATTTATCATGTGTTGGTGATTTTGGTTGAGGATTTTCAATGTTGCACTCATAAAATTTCATTCATGGTAAAATAGAAGTTATATGGACTTCAAGAACATCAAGATCAAGCCGGTGTCACTGTAGTACAGTGATAAAGCCATTGGGTGATCATACCAATGACCCGAGTTCAAAACTCGCCAGCACCAAAATCTTTACCGATCAAAAAAAAAAGAACATCAAGATCAAAGATCGAAATACAATTAAAAGGTACTAGCAAAGAGTAATTCGTGAAGAGAAGTAACGAACCACCAACAAGAGTACCAAGCAATGTGAAGACTGAAAGTATGGTTTTAGAACTATAATCCAACCATTTTGGTAAGTTTTTTCTTCTTGTAAAAGAGATCCTCTCATAAAAATATGAGAGTAATATGCCCAAAGTCTTGAATCTTGATCACCATACTTGAACTTCCACCCAAAACCTCCATTGAAATCACAAAGAAACGCCATGAGAGCGCATAGAAAATCTCCATAAAGGAGAAGACATAAACAAAAAAAGGGCAAAACACCCACAAGAACACCATAAAATCTCCTAAAAACAATGGAGATTGAAACAAAAACTTAAACAAATAAACAAATATAACCTAAAGTACTAGCTATCTAAGAAAACAAGAAAAATGAAAGAAACCTGCTCCGACCTAGCCCAAAATGGACTACGATCTGAGCAGTAAGCTTCACTGGTGGTGAGTTTTTTTTTAGGTTTTGAGATGGAGCTAGAGAGGAGAGAGAAACTTATCCATCATGTTCAGTCTGTCAAACAGATATGCCCATTGCACTTTTAAAATAAAATGTCACAAAAAAGATATGCCCATTGAAAAGAAATTACTTTTTAGACAAAAAGATATGAGATGCTTGGAAATTGATAAAATGCCATGACAGGAATTTGAATGCTTTATAATTGAGCTAATTAGTCAAAAATACGTTCAATGGAAGCCTACATATAATAGTACTCACTATTGTCTGGGTTTAGATCTTTTTTCCTCGTACAATTTTTATGTGAGAATTATCATGTCAATGGATCTTATCCTTTCACTCAAATTATAATATATGTAAAAACAAGTGTGTTAGAGCACTGCTCGGTCGAACTCACAGGTGTTGCTATCTCAAGCTTGTTTGTCAAGTTTAGTTGATCAAAACTATAGTCTTATTTCTAGTCTTATAGCTATGTCTCGGATTAGGATAGAATGTGTAGTTGATATTTAGACTTCATGGCGTTCATCGATTGAAGATGAAGATCTACTGAGGAGAGCTTGGAGGAACTTCATCAACAAAAGGTATGTGGAGACTAAAACTTATCTATCATTCAGAATTCTATTGTATTATATCTTCTAATGAGACTAAGTCATATAGCTATATAGACATTCACATTATACACATTTGATATTTTGAGCTGAGTCTATCTCGCGAATCTATTTTCTCGAAATATGTGTTGGAAGCTCTTTGCTTTAACTATGTTCATCATTATTCTTGACGAGTTTAGTTGGAAACAATTTATTTGTTGGAAACTAAATATTAAGTCAAAAGATGATCATGTGGAAATTGCCTTGAAACATCGTACATGATTTGTGTGAGACAATCATTTGATGTCGACTTGGAAAGTTTCGTATTGATCATTCGATCACTTGAAAATTACTTGAAGCTAGTGGTTTGTGTGAGAGAGCCATTGTCGTCTTCTAAGGATGTTTCAATGATTGAAATGAGAGTTAAGAAAAATTGACCATGTCTGGATACAACACGGTATGCATACCTAGTATGCGAACTGTATTGTTATTCAGGTCTGGGAACCTTGTTTGTTACCTAGTATGCGAACGGTTTTAACTGTAAAGGTCCGGCAACCTTGTTTGCGTACCTAGTATGCGAACGGTTCTACCTGAGTTGGATCTGGGACGGCTGTTCGCGTACCTGGTTTACGAACGGCTGGACAGGCCAAGGTACGAAGCTGTTGTTCGCGTACCTGGTTTGCGAACACAGTGGTTAAGTTCTAAAATCGACTAAGTATGATACTCATACTCATGAACTAAATTTTTTATGAATTAAGGAAGGCAATCTTTGCAAACCGTGGCTTAATGTATTGATTCTTGTATAAGTACTTTGTACGATTAGAATCAATCTGATTTTATTTCAATTTGTTCATATATATTTCTATGAGATAGTGAACAATTGAACAACTCTATGAGAAACACAATTAGATTCATTTGATTATCTTTCATGAGTTATTGATCATCATATTTGATCTAGAAGCGTTAGATGAATGCGGTTAAGTCAAAAGTGTTCAAATGGCTAACTTCGGTTAAGTGTTATTAAGCCAACTCAATATACACTTTTAGGTACAGTTACCCATATCTAAATGAAGGTATATTTCATTTGTGTGTAACAAGCTAAGACCATCTAACGGTGGAGATTGATTGTTTTATTTCTAAGTAGACTTAGCTTGAATCTTAAATAAGGTTTTCATCTAACGGTAAATATTGAATGCTTTGTTACTAAGCTATCTTAGCTTTGATTATAAGCAACCCTGATTTGAAAGACTATATAAGGGAGAACTCTAGCAACTGGAAAACCTAATCCCGGCACTTTCATGTGTCCTAGTTGCGTACTAGAGTCGATTTTCCTTTAACCTAGTTTTTTCCAAAAACCATATTAGGTTAACGACTTGAAGACTTCATTTGGGATTCGTGAAGTTAGATCCAACTATTTTCTCTGTAGTTGCGTATTCTGATCTTACTTGGTCTATCGTGTTGATTACTATCTTCTCTAAGATTTGCTCGAGATTTATCTCCGATAGGTAAGATATAAAAAGTAATCACAAATTTCTTCATCTCGGACTTTGTGATTCCGCAATAACTTCTTCTACTACCATATAGTTAAGTTATTGTGAGGTGATTGATATTTCTAGGCTGTTCTTCTGGGGTATAAGACCGTATTATCAATTGGTTCATGTTCACCTTGATTTATTATAAGACAGAACAAAACTTCATAGGTACTTCTGTGGGAGACAGATTTATCTATCAGAATAGACTTATTTGTGGGAGACAAATTTGTTTATAAGTCTTCGACTTTGGGTCGTAGCAACTCTTATAGTTGTGGGTGAGATCAGCTAAGGGAATCAAGTGCGCAGAATCCCTTGGTAAATACGACCTTGAAATATCACATGTTGTGCGTAGTTCAATCAGTTGGTAAATCCGACCTTGTTTGTTGGATATAACTTTATTTACACTTGGGCATTGATCTTTGGTACCGTCCAAGTTATTTCTCATATCAATCAGGCTCACGGATTTCTATCTGTTTGATTTGCTGATTGTGTTGATAAATAGAGATAAAGCTCTTTGATATATCTCTTTATCGATCTCGCTTTTAAGTTGGTGCTCTCGGAATTATATTGGAGTTTAGTCCATACAAATTGCCGAATGAATTATTGGGTGTGGTTGTTATACCCCGCTTTTTCAAAGTGAAATTCGAAAAATTGAAAGACTCACTTTTTACGAGATGAAGGTAGTATAAAAATGTTTTTTTTTTTAATATGTATGCCGAACTCGAGTTACCAAATTTGATTGTATCTGTACTAACATGATACCGAATTATCTTTGAATCATGAAGACGAATAATATCCAAAAAAAATCCGACCCTAGACGAGGGTCGAACCTCATGCAATTAATTCATGGTTTCTCAATAATTTGAGAATCCTTAACTGTTACAAAGTTAATACAGTTTGCAATAGGTAAAACTATTAAAACAATAGAAACCTATGCAGACTGTTTAACAAGTGTTGATGGTGGTTTTTAGTATAGGGCGAAAACTGTAAAAGTCTGTCTACCTGACCCGGCATCAGAAGTAGTAGACCTTGATATGTCTATATTCCGCAAGGAATTTGAAGAATATTTCAAAATATGATGAGTGCCTATGTCTCTCTTCATATTATATTGAAACTCAAGCTCCTAGATGAATTGTTCACTAGTATAGAGCCTAATGAGTATTTAAGCTCCTAGCTGCATTACTCACTAATGCCAGAGCCTGCTGAGTATTTTCCTATGCTATGTTCCCCGGCTGAACCCTTAATATTGATATGACATGACAATTAGTGTTCACTCGCAGCTGAGTAGCATGAATTTCCCGAAGTATCAAGATTAAGGTCTACATGAAAGTACTCAGTCAGAAGACGCGATGACTGCTCTCTGAGAATAAAATTAAGAATTTTGTGTCAACACACGGAATTCACCAAATTTGACCAATTTTGTGTCAGCTCGCAAAATTCAAATTTTAACCTAATTAATTTGCAAAAATTAGGTTTTTTGCGCCCTGCGCAATATCTCAAACCCTATTGGTCGAAACTAAACTTCGGCAAGCTCGTAAATTAATCCATCATGGAGCTAGTAGGAGCAAGATTCTACTAAAAAGAGAAAACAAGGAAATAAAGAGGAACTGCGGCAAGAAAAGCAGCAGCAAAGGGAGGCATGGCCACGCCACTTGGCCGGCCGATCTGCTCCAGCAGGCACTGCCCGTGGCCGGTCGGCCACACTCCATGTTGCCGCTTGCTAGCCTCTTTCCCATCGACCAATCAGACCGCTTTAAATGCGCCACACACACTTTTAAATAAAGTTGGAAGTTGGCTGGTCGACACAACTAATTCCTTAAATAATTTAATATAGGCTTCCCATGCTAGTCTTAAAACGATCATCGCCGTACGTTTTGGCCACTCGATTTATCAAGTCTGACCACTTCCAAACACGGCCAAACAAGCGCCACCACAATAACTGGTGGGCCCACTTTCGTTCCAACCAATCTGAGCTCATCTATCCTACAGGAAACATCCCCGATCGCTAGCCAGAAGTAGGCTAGCCGCGCCATTAAAAAAGGGTTTTAACAAACTAAAACTGGTCGTGACAATCTCGAACTCATCACGACCGTCCAACTTAGCCATCCTGGTTGGATGGCTTAGATTTTTTCTCGGGCGACCAATGAGGCGCTGATATGCTCACCAGCGGCTCGCCTTCAGCTCTGGCCGATCGAACCCTCCCAACTTGCAGGCAGCGCATCAAATCGATCATCCCAAAGAGGATTGGCCGCGCATCATTCAAAACCCTAATTGGTATTAGTGGCAGCATATTACTATCGCAAAACGATCTCGGCCGTCCAACTTGGCTAGCCAATTCGACTGGCCCAGATCTAATTTTAGCCGGCCAATGAAGTACCAGCATGCTCGCCGGCGGCTTGCTTACAACCCTGGCCAATCGACTTACTCAAACCAGCAAACAACGCCTTAAATCCATTGGCCCAAAATAGGTTGGCCACACGGCTTTTAAAACCTAAATTAAATCAACGGCATCCATTAACTGCCGCAAAATCATCTCGGCCGCCCAACTTCGCCAGTCGAATCGGCCGGCCAAACTTCTATTCTAGGTGTTCAACAAAATGGGGCCATGATCACTGGCCGCCCCTCTTCCATAAGGAACAATCGGCCACGCCGCGGCCTGCCCATATGGCTCTTAAACGATCGCCCAAAGATGGCTGGGCGCGCTTCTTGTAGGAGTCTTAAAAAAATTAGCGGCAACCAATAACTGTCGCAAATCATCTCAGCCATCCAATTTGGCTAGCCAATTTAACCGGTCTAGATTTAACTTGGACCGACCAATAGGATGTCAAAATGTCTACCATCTATCACTCTCCTATAAGGACCGACCGGCCTACCTTTGGCATGCATAAATAGTTCCCAGCAACTTCCTAAAAATGGTCGGTCACGCTCCTGCTTGCTTAAAAGCGATGCTTTACATGCATCGAATACATACGATATTTTATGAGTATCGGCTTCAAAAATAACTTAGTTATTTAACCTAATGGCATCACATGTTATTCTTTGCGGCAAGTCTCATGACTTGGATCGTCACACATGACTACCCGCCACCTAGGTTGCGCGTGATTGGTCAGAATAATTAGGCAAGACCCACTCAACAACTTGCTACATATTTTCTATAAAATACTCGAGACATCAAACATATCACAAACTGGAGGATGTTCATCAGGGTATTGGTCTAGCGGTTTACAGCGTGCGGCGTGCAACACGCCCATTATGAGAAAGTGTCAGGAAAATAGGACAGTTAGTGGCAGCAGAGAAGTAGTGGATGTAAACTGACTCGTCTTCCCTCATAATAAGACGTGGTTTTCTACATTTTTACACGACCCCACTTCTCCATCACTCAACTACTCCCACTTCCTATGAGATCAGGGTGCGTGCAACTATGACTGATATAAATAGGTTTCGACCTATTTTGACCAACGACAGAGTTTTGGTTATCAACACAGTATCCAGAAAAACACCAAAGAACTTATAGCTTACATTCTGCAAGCTAGTTCCATATTCTGATACAAGTCATAAAACAACCACACCTTCAGAGTTAACCATTCTGATCTCAACACCTTCTTCGCTTCCCTCCCTAAGATCAACCCTTCTCCTTCATTTTGTGACCGAAGCAAGACTGGAACGGCTATTTCTTGGTTTAGGCCAGGATTGTACAGATTGATCTCTCGAATCTAAAGTACTCCCGTGCAGTGCATTTGTTTAGGGTTTAGATTTGTTTCTCATCAACACACCCAAATTTACCAAAACCAGCAGAATCAGTTTTTACCCCAAAACAACAAGGGAGCAATTAGAAAAAAGAAAAAGAAAGAGTCAAAGTTACCTTTCTTGTCAATTGAATGGAGTCGACATAATGTCATTTTCCAGAGTGATTCAAAACTCACTTTAAAACTATAACTACTAAATGAAAGATATGTCAAATTAAGCTCGAGAACACAAATACAACAGTAGTACAAACTTTGGGATTCAACAAACAGGTCTATTAAATTTTAATTTACCGATAAAAAATAAAAATGAAATTAGTTGCCTTTCTGTTAACTTCCAAAATTCAACATTATAGAGGCAACAAACATACCCACTGATTTGATTTCAACTTTGTTGTAGTAATAGGTTCGTTCAGATTTGTGAAGATTCGAGTTTTTTAAAATTAATAAAAATATACAATAATATTACAATTGGTGCAAGAGGTACTGGGACTAAGGATTTAATTTTTAGAGTGAAAATAACCAAGACACTAG
>JAJJMB010004754.1:0-115674 GCA_023531105.1 Papaver atlanticum | reverse complement strand
TGTCGGAATTTCTCACGGAGTATGCGGCTGTCCGTGTAGCATTTTCGTAGTTAAATCTGCAAGGTTGTCATGAGGTTAACAAATTTCGTACGACTCAATAAACATCTTTGTTTATCTTGGAGTTATTATGGGATGGGCAAATAAGCAAACATGCGCTTCTATCATCTAATGATATTAAGTCAAACTTTTTTCAAAAACTTCTTTGCACAAACGTTAATTCTAAGATGAGATATATACAAATGTATCCCTGTTGAAATACTCGATAGACAAATGTACCGCCGTTTTTTTGAAATTTGCAAATCTATCCCCGTCGTCAACTTTTCCATCCATCTTGGTTAAGTCCCACTATGATTTACTTATTTACCCTTTAATCGTTGCCATGTTAACCTTCTACATTATTTTTCAGGTTCTTCGAGCTCGGTTCAAGATCGTTTCACCATTTCAGGTTTCTTACGTCATTCCCCAAAAGGGTTCATCATTCCAAAGTTCAGGGTTCAAGGTTTTTAGTTCAGGGTTCGTTATTCCCAAGGTCAGGGTTCATGGTTTCTAGTTCAGGGTTCATCATTCACAAATTCAGGGTTCATCATTTCCAAGTTCATGGTTCGTGGATTTTATTTCAGGGTTCATCATTCCAAAATTCAGGGTCCGAGTTTTAAGTTGGCGGAAAATCGATCCAGCACAAAAGAGATGTGGTTCATGGGTAAATAAAATTTTTCAATAGGTGAGATAACTGCCACCTTGCACTTAATTGTATAGAAACCGTTTTTTTCAACAAAAAAAATAGTGGGACCAAGTCAAAACAGGAGTACATTTTTAAAGTTCAAAAAAACGGGGTACATTTGAAAAACAAATAAAAACAGGGGTACATCTGAATTTTACCCTTCTAAGATCAAGTATTATCATAAGCTATTTTATGGCTACAATTAAGATTTATAGCCAAACCGAGAATTAGAAGAAAAAGGACGAAGTACTTTGGTATTTGATTATATGGCAGCAACCAAGTTGTCTACTATTAGATTTTGAATCCACTTCTCACAAAATAGAAATATCAAATATTAAACCTAATGATGAATACAAAATATTACCCAACGAGTTTCCTATAACTAACTATATCTTGGCTACGTGATTTTGCACACCTTTAGCATCCGCTAACCAAAGCTTGGCTTTGATCTCTAGTCTAGAGAATTTTCTTCTCATAGTACTTGCACTTGTCCATAATCTAGTCCAAGCCGAAGAACCCCTGTGGTGCTAACTCTAAATAACTCTCTACAAAATAATCTTGCCAAATCTTGGATTCTCCGATATTGTATTCCAAATCAGTTGGACTATCCGAATTATTCAGATTTTGCAAACATATTTGGACAATAAGTAAAGATATTAATAGTATTTTAAATAAAATCGTCGTTATTTTAGGTTATTCGAAAGTTTTTTCAGTTTCAATATCGTTTTTAATAATTGCTACATACCGATCATTGTTTTTTTTTGTTTTTTTTTTTTGGTAGCCTTAAAGCTGTTTCTTATGATTGCTATAATAGTTTCAAATACATCAAGGGTGACTTCTTTCGGAATAACGTGATTCTTCGATTTCACGGATAACAATGGCTATCAGAATTGATCGCAATAACGTTGTCTTGTGTTTGTTACTTCCTTTTGGAACAGTTCCATCTTAACGAATAAAACAGTGAAGAAGATAAATTCTTCAAGTCAAAATTGCATAATCTTAATTCAAAGATCATCCCTCAAATAACATCATCTAATATTTCTACTTCTCAGATTGAAGAGAAGGCTAATCTTCTAGTTAATCTTAATACAGCGAAGATAACTAGAACTAGAATGGCTCACCAGAGAGCTAAAGTTAAGGGCTTCAAAGAGGGCGATAAAAACACATGATTTTTCCACAAAATTGCAAATGCAAAAAGGAAAAGGAATTGCATTACTAAACTAGAGGTGTCCGGAATTGATGTTTTTAATCAAACTGTAATCAAGAATGAAATACAACAGTATTATACTTCTCTTTTCACTGCGACTTCTTCAGTACATCCTTCTTTTGGTAATTTGGAGTTCAAAAGCATTGATACTGTTTGGAAAAATTGGTTAGAGAGACCTTTTGAGGAGGAGGAAGTGGTTGAGGCAATAAAGAGACGTGGAGCAAACAAAGCTCCGGGTCCAGATGGATATAACTTGGAATTCTATAAAGCTTGTTGGAGTTTCTTGAAAGTGGAGGTATTGGCTGCTATTAATGAGTTCCATTGCAAGGAGAAGCTTGATTGGAGATTGAATATGGCTTTCATGAAACTAATTCCGAAGAAGGAAGATTCAACAACAGTTAAGGACTTCAGACCTTTGAGTCTCGTAAGTAGTTTCTACAAGATTATTTCTAAGCTTCTTGCTAGGAGAATCAAAGTGGTGATGCCTAATCTAATTTCAAATACTCAGGGTGCTTTCATAAAGAATTAGCAAATCCTTGAAGGAATTCATATTGCTAATGAGTTTGTTGATAGTAGATTAAGACAGGGGAAGCCTGGAATTTTATGTAAGATAGATATGGAAAAGTCTTTTGACAATGACAATTGGCCATCTCTATTTACTATCTTGAGGAAGAATGGTTTTGGGGAGAAGTGGATAAAATGGATAGAATGGTGTGTTAAAGGAGCTCAGTTCTCAATTCTGGTGAATGGTGAGGCTACAAATATTATTAGACCCTCCAAAGGAATCAGACAAGGTGACCCATTGTCACCTTTTTTATTTCTTCTAGTAGTAGAAGTGTTGTCAATGTTGTTGGATGAAGCTATAACAGACAATAGAATTGGTGGTTTCCAAGTTGTGGAGGGTGGAACAATGGTGTCTCATATCCAGTTTGCAGATGATACTATTATCATACTTAATGCTGCAACTTTGGAGGTAAGAAGATTACTAATTATTTTATTATTATTTGAGTTGATGACTGGGTTGAAGCTGAATTTGGATAAAAGATCAATGACAAGTATAGGTGCAGATGAGTTTATTCAAGACCTAGATATGGAGTTGGGTTATAAGATGGATTCTCTACCTATTTCTTATTTGGGTATGCCTATTGGTGCTACAAAGATAAGTGTAGAAATTTGTGATATGGTAATTGAAAGAATGAAGAAGAAATTAGCTCCTTGGAAGAGAAAATTTCTCAACAAAGCAGGGAGAGTCACCCTCATTAAAAGCTTACTTGAGAGTATTGCAACTTACTTCTTGTCAGTTTATCATCTTCCTGTGTCAGTGGAGAAGAAGTTAAACAGTATTATGAGGAAGTTCTTACGGGGAGAGGATGGGGAGAAGAAAAAGATGAGCTAGGTTTCATGGAAAAAGATTTGTAAATCTATAAAACAGGGAGGGTTAGGTATAAGAAGTCTTCGACATATCAACAAATCTCTCTTGGCAAAGTGGCATGAAAGATATTGTAACGAAAAAGCAGACTGGTGGAGAAAAATTGTGTGTGAAAAATCTAAAGCTGAGGAGCATTGTTTAGTTCCTTTGGAAACTAAAGATCCAGTGGGAAGAAGTATGTTGTTTGATATCCTTAAAGCTAATCAAGATTTCTATAGTGCTGTGAATATGCAGGTAAGGAATGGAAAGAGTACAAGGTTCTGGCAAGATTGGTGGAATTATAAAGGCGCGCTCAAGGATAAATATCCTAGACTGTACAGGATTAGAAAACAAAAGTTCGATGCTGTAGAAAAGATGAGAGGCAGTATGTGGAAGTTTGTTTTTTCAAGAGAGCTTGACCCAGCTGAGCGTATCGACTTGTTGGAGTTAAAGTATGATTTAAGGAATGTGATCTTGGTAGCAGGGGAGGATGATTTTATAGAAGGTGTGTGCACTTCGAAAGCTTTGTATAAAAAACTTACAGAGTCTGAGGTTGAATGAGACTGTTATAATGTCGTGTCAAGCAAGTCTGTTCCTCTGAAAGTTCTTTTTATTATTTGGGCTACGATGCATGACTCAATACCTACTAGGGTTATGTTGCAGAGCAAGAGGGTGGAGGTTAATTCGAACATCTGTTTAATGTGTAATAGTCATGTGGAAACAAAAGATCATCTTTTCTTACACTGTGGCTCGGCAAAACTCTGTTGGGATATTTTTCTTAACTTCGTACAGGTGAAATAGGTGAGAAGTCATAGTTTAAGGAGTTTTTTTCAGAGATGGTGGATCAACAAAGTTTCAAAGAAGATTAAATTTGTTTGGCACCTAATTCCATTCGCGATTTGCTGGGAGTTTTGGTTAAAGAGGAATAGAAGAGTGCATGGGGGACGGCCTAAGTCTAATGAAGAGCTGATATGTGCTATAAAACTGGATATACACCTTTGGAGTTCAAATTCGGATATATTTAGAGGATATTCTATGAACCAAATTATATTTCAATGGGAAGACATCTTGAGTACGAGATAGATCTTCTTTTGTTTAGTTGATGCTGTTTTTGGAGCCTTTGGCTTCTTCTCTTTTGTAAATAACTTGCCTTTCTCTTTTAATATATCCTTTTTCTTCAAAAAAAAAAAAAAATCCTCCAAAAGCCATGTATTTAATACGTTTGATGTATTACAGTTTATTTATTTATTATTATAAAGCATTTTATTATATTTTTCAATGCTATATGCAATCTTACTTGATCAGTGACTCTGAGAGGATTACATATTCGTTCAAAAAATCAAATCAAATCCATATGACTAAGAGGTCCGGGTAGTGAACGAGGACTGATAATCCCCCAAAATGTTTGATAACCCCCACAAATTTGATTTATTAATTTGTCTTCTTATTTTTGAGTTCATGGGTTTGTAACTTCATTGTCTTGTAATTGAAGATCATTTTTGTTATAGCATTGCTCGGTCGAACTCACCGCGTTTGTATGTCAATTTTGGTTGTCATATTTTAGTTCCAAAACTCGAAGAAGCTTGGTTTTATTACTAGAGTCAACTTCGTAGGTTAGACTAGGAATATATAAATGGTAAGACTCTCTCTTGTTACTCATGGAGAACTTGAAGACGTAGCAGCATCAACGAAAACATAATCCTTGAGTTCGAGGTTAGTAACTATAGACTTGACTTGTTCCATTTCTATCATAGTTCTTTCAAGTCAGTATTGATTGAAAACATAACATACGAAGTATAGTTTGTTTACTTGTCTATATTACCGGTGGCTTGGTCATTATACTATGATCAAAGTATCAATGAAAGATATGCTAGTTTTGTTTGATACAACTTGGGTATATAGAGTTACAGAGTATAGTTTATCTAGGCTTTGTAAGTCGATATTACAATAATTGGTAACTTGTTATTGTTTAATGTGTTTGAACTTCTGGAATTAATTCAACCCCTGGGATTACATATGAAGAGATAGGGTTATTTGGTTTTTAGTACTCGGGTTTTAACCAAAACCTGGGTTTGGTCTAACATTTGTCCGGGTTTTGCGTTTGGTCTAAAGACCAACGTTGACCCGGTTAAGTCATCACTTCTGTTAAGTAATTATTCAAACTATTAATTAAATTTAATTATTTAACGCCGCTAACGGAGCTATTAGCACGTGCATCACTCAAAATCACGCCCAGAAATAACAATTACTTCCCAAATGAGAACCCAAGTTTAAAAATTGCCAAAAAATCCCCAAATTCATCACTGCTTACCCTAGACAAAATCTCCCAATTAAATCGGAAAAGCACATTCATTCGACTACCTTCGTAAAGTCTTCAAATTGAATTGAAACAACAGATTCATTCACCTCACCACTAAAGCTTTCTTATTTAACATACAATAAAAACTCTTTCCATCATTCACCACAGGAAGAAGATGAATTCGTGGAGAAGAACAACAACTTCTGCTCTTGAGTTTTCCAAATCGCAACCCATCTTCAAGGTTTTAGTTGCATAATTACAAACCGAAATAAAAATCCATCTTCTAATTTCTTATAGAGTGATAGAAAGTAGAAGGTAGACCACAAATAGTTCTCGAAGCTCCTTTCAACTAGAATTCAAACACAAATTAGATGAATCTTCAATCTGAAATTTCGAGTTAGGTGTATGATCGAATTCAATTGATCCTACGATTGAATTTTGATTCTTTTCTAGGGATTTTTTTTTATAATCACTGATTAGAAAGTTAAAAAGAGAGCGGAAATTATGCCAGGATGGTGTCGGTACGGGATGTGCTCACCTAACACCGAGGCACGACAAAAAAGATTGGACATACGAGGCACGAAAAAATCAGAAATGAACTTATCCGCAATAAACTTGGGGTAGCACCAATCGAGGATGTGCTCACCCAACACCGACGTCGTTGGTTTGGGCATCTCTAACGAAGACCACCCGATGCTCCGGTGCGCATAGGACGCATCATGCACCCCGAAGGAAGGATGAAACATAGAGGCCGACCAAAACTGACGTGGAATGAATCGATTAAACTGGACCCGAGTCGGAAGAACCTACAGAAAGAGCTGGCGCTGGACAGAAATGCGTGGAGAGCAACGATCCATGTGACCGAGGCATGTACACGACGTACGTGAACTGACCCTCCTATTTTTAATTGTCTCTTTTGTAGGACAAGGTAGAATCAAGTTGCTGGTCAAATGGACCTCAGCCGGTGGGACTTACAGAAAGAGCTTCGACTGAAGTACGTGGAGAGAAAGCGAACATTGGGAATGAGTTACGTGCACGAGGTACGTAACTGACCCTCTAACTCTCGAATTTTTCCTAATTGATTGTGCAACCCGTGAACTTGTAAACCGGCATGGCGGAATTGTGAAAGGGGAACTCCCCCTGTAGCTTTGCAGCTAGAAGGATTGTGAAGGGGGGAATCCCCTCATAGCCCTGCAGCATTGACATGGTGCGAGCAGATACGCTACTTTGATGGTCGTGAATGTGTAATCCCACTGAAGTAGTGACTACTTCACCCTATGTACCAAAAATGGACAAGGCACTGAATGTGCTAAGGACTGTCCTGCCTTATGGTGGGTTGTGTTTAGGCAGGCAGGCCGGCATAAAAAAAATTGCCACACTTTTATGAGGCGATTCTTCACGAGATAGTCTCTAGCCCTACCCGGGATTTGTTCCTGGAAAAAAGGGCTTTGGTTTTGGTTTGGTGTCGGTACGGGATTTAAAGAAGAAACATGAGATGGAGATATTTTTGAGATTAGGGATTTCCCTGTATGTGTTGGATTTTAGAAGAAAAACGAGATGCAAATGGTTTTCGATATGAATAAAGCAAATAAAGAAAAAGTTTGTTCATGTTTGCGATAAGTACTGAAATCCTAACCGTTAATCTTTTAGATAGGTGGAGATCTAATGTGGACCATCCACATGTGTAATGGGTTAAGGATATGGTCGGTCTTTGTTACTAAAGATAAATATATTTCAATAATTTCGTATTAATTAACCAAAAACTTAGACACGTCATGACTTAACCGGGTAAACGCTGGTCATCGTTAGTCTTTAGATCAAACACAAAGCCGGGACAAATGTTAGACCAAACCCAAGTTTTGGCCAAAACCTGAGTACCAAAAACCAAATAACCCGAAGAAGTATCATATTCATAATCTAAGGAAGTAAACTTGCAAAATAATGTGTTTTAGGAGAAAGAGAGCTCAAGTCCGATCCTATTTATCGAACTGATCTTAGGACCGATCCCTTGCGGCAAGGACTGATTCCTGACCGATCATGTTTGAATGTTATATTTATTTATATTTTCTATATATTTGGTGGTCTTCGGGTTTTTACACACATCGGATGTATACAGATTAAACTTGTAATGTTCACATAATGTCGACATAGTGATTTAAACATATGCTAAACTCTTATTACTTAATGTTCAAGTATTTTCCTTAATACTCAAGGTGAGATCCCGAAGCCGAAATATTTTATTATCTTTTAGATATTCGGACTTGATTGGTTTCGGAATATTAGTTGGATTACAGTTGGAATTTGTCAAAACCGACAAATAAAAAGCATATCTTAAGGATTTTCGTATTAGGTAATTCCTTGTTGTCAAAATAAGCCTTGGTAATAACACTATGAAAAAGCGGGGGTCTAACAACCACACCCAATATTTCACTTAGAAATCTGTATGGACTAACTCTAATATACTTTTAAGAGAATCAACTAGATAGTCAGACTCAATCTTAATAAAAGTATATCAAAGAGTTATATCTCGATTTCTCAATTCAATCCGCAATCAAACAAATATGAATTTGCGAGCCCGATTGAATATTAAGAAATAACTTGCATATCTTTGAGATTTCGGTCAATATTTGGACAGAGCATTTCCAGGAATTATGAAAACCGTATTTGGACTTTATTGCATATCTTTGAGAATATTCGGTTTTGGAAATTCCTTGGTTTCCAAACTTCCTTGGTCTATAAATATTGAAGTTTGCATTTCAAGCAAACTAATCCTCTGAGCCTGCAAAACTACCCAGTTGTGTTGTTACTGGTGGAGCCGTCTATTCGGAGAGGAAAGTACCCTAATTAGGGGAAATCTCCTACGACCACTCGTTTTAAAGACTTCTTTGGGATTGAGAAGCTCTACGAGTACCGTCGGTGGGAAACTAGATAATTGCAGTTTATTATTAGTTTTCGATTGATTTGATTGACTAATGGTTGTTGAACTTCGATTGCACCTAGTTTGTTTATGCTTGAGAATCTTCTCTCCTGATATAAGATTCACTCAAACTAGATCGAAGTATCGACGGGGATATTTAGACTATTTGTAGATCTAAAGACGTCTTGTGATAATCCATCGTTAACAGACTCCATTCTGTGTGTGATGGATCACGAGAGATACAAGTTGTTTGTGTGCAGGTGCTTATTGAAGATCTAAGAAGATTTAAAGACAAAGAAGATTTCTTATTTGAGTTCATAATCTTTGGTGTGCACAAAACTTGATCGGCTAGAGGGATCCAACTATAATCGGTTTATCTTTGTGATAACCTTGATTGATTAGTTGAGTAGATCGGCATCAATACATTTCTTTGTGATTAAGAGTATTGATTGCAAAGTATAAACAATTACTTTGGTAGTTGTTGAATAGATTGATCTAAGAACCCGACAAAGGAGTTTTTTGGGATAAACGGAAGAGCCTTTTGTCAAACTCATATCCCATTGTTTGAAAAGAGTTGTTACCGAACAGATTTGTTGGTCATTTACTGTTTGGAATACGAACCAAAGGAATTGTTCCAAGTGCGTGACTTATTACAAGTTAGAGGCGCAGGGATACCGAGGGAACTAGGTGAACTATAGGTTTAGTTGCTTGGTCTCAACTATACGAAGTTGGTTTAGATTTTGTATAACGGCTTAATTATGAGAGTATTCAAGTCTGGACAGGGTCCCGGGGTTTTTCTGCATTTGCGGTTTCCTCATTAACAAAATCTTGCCGTGTCTTTTACTTTTCTATTTCCGCAATTATAATTGTTTTATTATAATTAGAAGTAAAATACACAAACGTTAATTCCTAATTACTTGATAGCAATCATATAGTGTTTGGTTAAGTCCGAACCTATTATCAAGTAATCATACTTCGTTGTTGTGTTGTCTCGATCTTGTATCCATAGTCAATCACACAAGTTATCTTGTTGTCGTATTGTCTCGATCTCGTATCCATAGACGATCACATGAAGTGTGAGCCGATTAGTTGTATTGTCTCGACTCAGTCCATAGACAATCACTTTCGGAGAAAGGACTTATAGGTGGAAAAGTTTTAGATTGAGGTATATTTGGGTACCCTCGTCTTTTCATTAACCTTGTTCATCTCAATCACAACTAGTTCAAATGACTCAAATGAAACTAGTTATGGAGTTGTTCAATGGTTTATATTCTCGTAGAAATATGCAAGACACAATCGAAGCAAAATCGATTTTGATTCACATGAATTAATTCATGAACATTATAGCCACGGTTTGCAAAGGATTGCATTCCTTAATATATAAATGTATTAGTTCATGAATAAACCGATTTTAGAACTTAACCTACTCAGGTACGCATACCTAAGTAGCCGGACTGAGTTTGGGTTCGCCAGTACGCATACCGGTACGCATACTCCAACCTCAGTTGAAATTCCGAGACTTGAAACTTACGACAGTACGCATATCGGTATGCATACTTAAGTTCCCGGACTTTCACAAAACCAATCAGTAAGCATACGGGTATGCATACCATGGTTCCCGGACTTTCACCAAACCAAGCAGTACGTATACGGGTATGCATACCATGGTTTCGGATATGGACAACATATATGCAAGTACGCACACTATGCTATATCCAATCATGGTTAAGCGTTCTAAACTCCATTTTCAATTATTGAAACATTCTCGGAAGACGGGAATAGCTGTCTCACACAAACTATTAGCTTCAAAGCAATTTTCAAGTGATCGAATGATCAATACGAAATATTCCGAGTCTATCAAATACTGTCTCACACAAATCATGTAAGATGTTACAAGGCCACATGATCATCTTTTGACTCGCGTCAAGAACATAAGATGAACTTTGTTAAAGCAAAAGCTTACCAACACATATTTCGAGAAATATGTAAGCGAGTTAAACTCAGCTCGAAATATCAAAAGTGTATAAACTGAAAACTATATCGTTATACGACTTTTGTCTCAAGAAGGAGATAGAGTAGAAATAGACTTTCTGAGTGATAGATGAGTTCAAGTCTTCACATACCTTTTGTTGATGAAGTTCCACAAGCTCGCCTTAGTAGTTCTTAGTCTTCAATCGATGAGCGCCGTGAATTCTAAAGCTCAACTATACAATCTATCCTAATCCGATACTTAACCGTAGATAGACTAGAAATCAAGACTTATAGTTTTGGCAACTAAACTTGACAAACAATCTTGAGATAACAACACTTGCGAGTTCGACCGAGCAATGTTCTAATACACTATGAATAGTTGAGCTTGTATTCTCACAAACTCATTCCTTGAAATACTTCGAGACCCTTTTGTGTAGCAAGCCAACTCGTTGATAGAGGAGAGTAATCTAATTAGGTGAAATCTCTTGTGTTGCCTTCATTTAGAGTCTTTTTTGGATTCAATAAGCTTTTTGGAGCACAATTGGTGAGAAACAAAATCGTATTGTTATATTAGTTTTTGATTACTGATTTGATTGAATAACGATATAATTATCCTTGATGGATCAAACTTTTTATTCCATGGTCATTGTCTTCTGATATAAGGCTACTTAAGTTTGTTTGTGGATTGACTATTTCAGATCTATTTGATTATAGATCTAAAAATAGAAATAGTGATAATCCAACGTTAACAGAATCCGTTATGCGTGTGATCAATCATTAGTAGTAATCAATTTGTTTATGGAGGTGATATTTTGAAAATTGAAGATTAAACACTAGTAGATTTTCTTTTTGGTATTCTGATTATCGTGATACTTCGTGCACACTTGATTCTGTGGTATCTAACAAGCAGTTTATCTCGATAAACATCAGACTTGTGGAAGACTTGTTAGTTATTTTTCCTTGTAGAATTGCTTGACTAGAGCTTGCTGACTGCGATATGTCATTTATATAATCTTTATCTTCGTATTGATCTTTGACCAAAGGAGTGTATAACTTAAAAATCCTTTCAACTTATCTCTGACCATTGCCGTGTTTGGAAGGTACACAACGAGGTGGTTACTGGAACAAGTTAGCCATTTACTGTTTCGTATTATGATCCAAAGAAGTTGAGATATCAAAAGTCTTCATAGTAGGTGAAGCGAGTTGAGATAGTGGGAGTCTATCTTGGGATTCACGTGCGTAGACAAGATTGGTTGTAGGCGTAGGGATATTGAAGGAACTGAGTAACTATGGAGTAGTTTACTTGGACTCAACTATACAAAGTTTTGTTAGTCAATCTGAATATAGCTACTTAACTGTGTGAGTATTCAAAACTGGCTTAGGTCCAAGGATTTTTCTGCCTTGCAGTTTTCCTCGCTAACTAAATCTTGTGTGTCGTGTTATTTACTTTAAATCCGCATTATAACTGTTATAGTTATAATTTGATATCCATGTTTATATTTATTATGTAGGAGTTTTAAAATACTTTTCAATGGTATAAAGTTTATGAATATCTGTGGTATAGTTTGAGAGATAAATCATTTCTAAGTTTTACTAGTTATTATCCATAAGGGTATAATTGTATAAAATACTTAAATATACTCAGCCCTCCTCTTTCCCTTAAGAATTGTGCAAACTTGAATTAGGTCACCTATTTGTGGGACGAAGGAAATATCACATACACAATGCTTAAACTTACCTTTGGTTTGAGATTTATATCAAAATTCAGTTTCCAATCTCGACATTATGGAAATGAAGGTGAATCACTTCGACTAAGAAGTTAAAAACAATCCGAAGAAGAAGACTGAACATTATCTAATAGTGGATTATAAGTTCCCATCCCACCAGGAAATTGATAACACCATTTCCCATCTATTAGAAACATCTAAACATAAAAAAAAAAACCCGCAAAAACGAAATAAAAATTGAAGCTAGATAGAGAAGAATTTTTTTTAAAGATTGCCTTAAGTTTGTAGAGCCCATTCGCTTTGTAAAACCTCATGTGCTTTGAAACCCTAAAAAAACAACAAAAACAAAGATCTAAAACCTAAAAGAGAAATTGAAGTCGAACTAAACCTAGAAACAAAAAATTCGAAGTTGAGATCAAGAGATAATGTTGGTTGCAAAGAAAATCAACAACTTCTCTCTCGCCTCTCTCTCTCCATGTCATGTAAAAAATTCGTTGCTCTAGAACAATTAGGAGATTCTTTAGAAGAAATACGGGATTCTTCTTCTGATGGCAACATGCTATTGGGTGGTGGTTTGTCACTCAAGTGTACGAAATCTGCCCTTCTTAGGCCTCTTCTTCCCATCTGCTGCTTTTGTGCCATCCCTCTAAGGGGGAAGGCAGGAACTTCCAGACAAATGCTTAAGACAATAAGAAAGGATCTGCGATTACTAGCGATTCCAACTTAACGCTCCCGGGTTGCAGAGAACAATCCGAACTGAAGCAATCTTTCGGGATTCGCTCCGTCTTACGGATTTGCTTCCCATCGTAATTGCCATTGTAGCACGTATATGAGTTAGACACCAGCAACAACGGACAAATATGCTAAATATGGATTGAAAGGCCTGTAGAGAAAAAACAAGAACCATGTCATGAAGAAAACAAAAAAGTATGAAAGACGAACAGATAAAAATCTTGAAGGTCAGTTTGGGATAAAAAAAGAAAACGAAAACAAAATTTTGAAAAATATGGGCTAGGGAAAAATCTTTTCAAGAAAATTGGGCGCGACCGTGAATTTATATGCCGGCGGGGACGGAAAATAACGGATAAACGAGGTTCCCATTAGTTTTCACTTGATGTATATTTGCTCGCTAGTAACTAGGGTGCAAGCGAAAAAAAAATCTCTTCGTCTCTAGGACGATTTCTCTTCATCTCTCGGATGACTTTCTTCTTCGTTGTTAGAACGACTTTCTTCCTCTTAGTTTTTTAGTTTAGGTGTTGATCTCTAGATTAAACTTCACTCATTCTTCTCACTTCTCAAGTCTTTCTTAAGCCTCTCTCTCTCTCAATTCTGATCACAAGCTAGTTTACGTCTGTTTTTCTCAACATGCCAACCTCCAACTCCCCGAAACCCCAAGAGTACGAGGATCTTGTTAAAAAAAATCCTCCTTGTTAGGAGATGATTCTCTTAATATTGAAATACCAGAAGACTTCACAGAATCATCCCATGATTTCAGATACTGTTTGGTTATCAAAGTAGTTAATGGACGACAATATGGGCTATCAATCCTTCATAATCTCTTAACAAGAGCTTGGAGGCCATCTGGATGGATGACCATCTCAGATTTTGGACCAAGTGTATACATGATCAAGTTTGAGCTCAGGTGTGATATGGAAGTTGTCATACAAGGGTCGACATGGTCGGTTAACGGATATTTGCTGCTTATGGAAGTTGGTGATCTTGATAAACTCCCCAATGAATATACTTTTCAGTTTGCAGATTTCACTATACAACTACATGGACTCCCTCCACGATCACTCAACAAGAAAACAGTCTCTTTCATCACAGCAAAAATTGGAACTCCCTATCCAATCCCAGTAGGAGAGTCATCCAAATGGGGTAAGTATACCAGGGTTAGAGTCAAAATTGATATCACCAAAGCCATTCGTCAGGAGATTAAAGTTACACTTCCTTCAAAGAAAAAGTACACTCTCCAACTGAAATATGAAAAACTGCCAAGAGTTTGCTTCTTCTGTGGTCTCTTCGGCCATATCATAAAACAATGCCCTACTCTATCTAAGGAAAGTGAAAACATCAACTTTGATTCACAAGAAGGATTCGTTCAGAGAATAAAGTATCTGAAGTTGGCTCGTCTCACTGACGAATTCCGGGCTAATTACAAACCAAGTCCTTCCTTATCTGTGAATTTGAGACAGGAAAATCAGAAAAGCTTCATTGGGGATGGAGAAACTGAACCAACGCTTCACCATCAACATCCATCAGTCATGAACACCATTCTCCCACCAAACCACTCCAATTCCGTAACGGCTGCAATTACTACCCACTCACCAAATCATTCCAATGTCGTGAATGCGGAAATCACCACCACCGGGAAAAAAACACTAACTGACTCAACCATGATCATTAATTACCAATTACTCCCTCTGTTTCTAAAAAATAGACTTGTTTGGTTTTCACAAAAATTAAGAAAACTAATCATTATAGCCATTTTTTCATGTTTTTTCCTAATCTATTCTTTGGTCTTCACTCATTTGATATTAGAGAAAGGAGAGAAAGAAAGGGTCCCCTTTTTGTATTAAGATAGAGAAGTGGTCCCCTTTATGGGTATATAAGTAAAATCATAACCTTTGATTTTCCATATATGGAAACAAGCCTATTTTTTCGACATATCCAAATAAGGAAACAAACCTATTTTTTTGAATGATGTTTTGGGGACTACTCAAAAAAGGTGGGGGACTACTCTTCTATTTTGGGGTGGATATTTGAAGTAAATTTGAGCCACCCCTTAACTTAGTTTTTTTCTAATACCAAACTTGCCCTTGGTGATTAAATTAGTTAGTGTAATGATTAATTAGTGTTAGTGTAATGATTGATTAGTGAGGTTAGATTGATTAGCTGAGTGTTTTTACAAGAATAATTTTTGAGAAGAAGGGGGTTTTGGTTTTTTTTTTTAAGATGGTTGATTTCGAAATGAGGGTTTTGGGTGCTTAGGTATACTTCAAATTTAGTTAATGTTGCTTGAATTGACAAAAACTTTCGAAAAAATGAGAAATTTATAAACTGATTTCGACCATGGAGATGAAGTTCGGCTACGACATCTGAAGAACAGGTATCCGAACTCATCTGCAAGTGTAGTTCGGCTAATGGTTCTGAAGACACAGGTAGCCGAACTCAGCTTTAATGGAGTTTTTGCTTTCGGAGAAAAGTTCGGCTAGGAAAAAGAAAGTTGCGACGTAACCGAACTAAAAGTTCGGCTGGGAAATTTTTTCTCGACGTAACCGAACTCAATATATAGGTTTTCAGAAAAAAGTTCGGTTAGTAGAATTTTTTTTGCGACGTAACCGAACTAAAAGTTCGACTGGGAATTTTTTTTTGCGAGGTAACTGAACTTTTTTCTGAAAGAAAAAACTCCATTAAAGCTGAGTTCGGCTAGTTCGACAAACTGTTTCACATAATTCCTAGCCGAACTTCTCTTTGCAACTTTCATTTTCAACTCATTTTGATGATTACTTCTCATTTCTTCAACAAAAAACGAATGACAAGTAATGGGTTTGTGAAACCACCACCCAACATTCAAAACTCCACCAGTCCATGCCCACAAAAAAGCCCACCCAATATCAATACCCATCACCCGAGTGAAACCACCAACCCGAATAATCAAATCCTTGCACACTTTCCTAATTCCACCCCAGAAAGTTCCCATATACCCGAATTCCCAAATTCGATTAACTCAACAGAAGCTATCCCTAAATCAGATTCCCTGCCTTCTTCATCCCCCAAACCCCAATCTCCTTCTCCTGGTACTATGAGAAACTGGAAAAGAGTTTCTCGAATTCAAACGAATCCAAACCTCCAAATCAATGCAATTCAATTACCCCAATCTTGTTCGAAAAGATCACCATCTCCAATGGAATGTGATATTCCAACAAAACAACATCAAAGTGATAAATCATCAAGGGTTCTGGAGATTTTCCCCCAAAAGTCGCAAGATCAATGTTGATACAATCTTGGAACTGTCGTGGTCTAGGGAATGAGACGGCACTTATAACACTGAACTCATTCCTAAGAGCCTGCAAGCCTTCAATTCTTTTCTTATCAGAGACTTGCCTTAATGAAAGGAAAAGTATTACAGTTTGTCAATCTTTAAATTTCCGTCACTTTCATTATGTTGCTGCTCAAGGAAAAAGTGGTGGGTTGATGGTATTATGGAAATATAATGTTGACATGAAGGTAATTCCTCAAATCAAAATATTATCATATGTTTTATCTCTGCTGCTCTTAATTTGCATGTGTGGGAAATTCTATTCACATATGGACCTCCAGCTCAAAATAACAGAAACAATTTATGGGTAAGAATGTCAAACTTGTTAGCTTTCATTTTTTCACCTTGGTGTATTATAGGAGACTTAAATGTGATGATGCATTCTATTGAAAAACGTGGTGGTTCGGACGCTACTGATATAAGCTGTCAAGGATTCAGAGATATGATTCATGAAAGGGATGTGATTGATCTCAGTTTTGCTGGACCAACTTTCACTTGGTCTAACAATGCCACTCAAGCTGCACCAATTTTAGAAAGGTTGGATAGAGCCTTATCTAATACAGAATGGAGACTTCTTTTTCCCGATGCTGCGGTTCTCCATCTGCCTCGGATATACAGTGATCACGCTCCAATTTTGTTAAATACAATGAGAAAACCTCCTAAAAGGCAGAGACAGTATAATTTCGAATACTTTTGGACAGAACATCCACAATTTATGGAGGAAATTCAAAAGAGTTGGGGCAATTCTTCGGGCAATACACTCAATAAGTTAAACTCTCTGAGTACTGATCTGGCAAAATGGAGCAAGGCTACTTTTGGGCATGTTACAAGAGAGTTAGAACAAGAAAAACAGAATCTGCTTGACCTGCAAGCTAGAGCTCACCTAACTAACACTAGATAGGAGGAAAAATCTATCCTTAACAAAATAGAAGTTCTTACAAGAAGAGGAAGAATGTTCTGGTAGCAGAGGAATCACTCATCTTGGGTACCTAACTGCGACAAAAACACTCAGGTATTTCACCTTTCTGTCATTCATAGGAGGTCTAAACATAGAATTTCAGCTCTTAAAGACAATGATGGCAACTGGATTTCAGAGCATGATAGTATTAGGAGTTTACTGATATCTCACTTCCATGATATTTTTTCAAAAGATAACTCAATAAGGCCTAATCTGTTTTCACTCACAAATTCCAACACTTTATCTGAGATCGAATGCAACAGACTTTCCTCTATTCCTAGTTCCGAGGAAATCTTTAATACTATTAGGAAAATGATCTCCCTCAAGGCCCCGGGACCTGATGGGTACCCTTCCCTCTTTTACAAAAAGTGTTGGTCCATTATTGGTCCAGAAGTCACGACCCTCATTCAAGACTGCTTCAGATATGCCTCACTCCCACCTAGATTGAACCATACTTTTCTTGCTCTTGTCCCGAAATTAAAAAATCCTTCAACGCCAGCTGAGTACAGACCAATTGCTCTTTGCAATGTACTCTACAAGGTGATCACAAAAATTATAACTAGTAGACTCAGTCCCATACTTGACAATTTGATAGAAAAGACCCAATATGCATTCATCTCTGGTAGGCATATTATCGACAATGTCGTGGCTGCCAAAGAACTCATTCATTCAATGAATAACTCCACCTCTATCATTGGTTCCTTTGCTCTCAAACTTGATATGAGCAAAGCCTATGATAGAGTGGATTGGTCTTTTCTAAGTTCATTGCTCCTTAGTTTTGGAATCCAAGGTCACTCCCATAATTTAATAATGAATTGTGTCAAGTCCACATCCTTCTCAGTTTTGCTGAATGGACAACCCGAAGGACTCTTTTATGGTGAAAGAGGCATTCGACAAGGATTCCCTCTCTCTCCTTTCCTATTTATTTTATGCTCTCAAAGTCTAACAAGCATAATGCATAGAATGGAACGGGATGGGCTGTACGCTGGTTATAGGCTCAAAAGTTGGGCTCCTGCTGTAACTCATATAATGTTTGCCGATGATTGCTTTTTGGAGTTCTAAATAATGCAACAATCAGTTCTATGCTACAACTCTTCAACATTACTACAACTGGTCTGGCCAACAAGATAACTACAACTAGTCAGTTATATTCTTCAGCAAAAATGTTCCAGTTGAGAGGCAAAAGGAGGTGATTGCAGAACTAGGACTCAGTAAAATGAGCAATGAAGATAAATATTTGGGTTTTCAAATCTTAAAGCAGGGGAACAGATCTGCATCTCATAAATTTTTAGTGGAGAAGTTTGATGGTAAACTCATTGGATGGAAAAGACATTTTCTGTCACATGCAGGAAGGACAATACTAATACAATCTGTGCTTGCTCTGCTACCTATCTACTTTATGGTTGTAAGCTTAATTCCAAAAGAAATCATCAACAAGCTCAACAGATAATAAGAAATTTCTGGTGGGGTCATTCAAAAGATCAAAGGAAGATGCATTACTTGAAATGGGATTGGTTTATCACAAGTAATGAAAAGGGTGGTTTGGGATTGAGGTCTCTAGAGCTACTCAACAAGGCTCTAATAGCCAAGCTGACATGTACATGACTCTTCTTCTCTTTGGGTTTTGTTGTTGAAAGCAAAGTATTTCAGGGATGTTTCCTTTTGGACTGCAAAGAAGCCGCAGAAGTGTTCTTCTACTTGGGCTTCCAGTTGGATTGTAGAAGAAATCTGAAAGAGGGGTGTCTTTGGCTTGTGGGTGATGGCAGTGACATTAGAATCTGTACTGATCCTTGGATTCCATCTATCCCTGGATTTACTCCTGCCTACCCGACGCATTTAGGAAGCTTACCTCAATTAGTAAAAGATTTGATTACAACAACTGGAAACTGGAATGAGGAGCTTATATATCAAATATTCGATCGATTCACTGCAGAGAAAATACTCAAGATCTACATCAACAAAGTTACAAAAGATAAGTTGATCTGGACATTTACCACCCATGGAGACTTACTGCAAAGTCATTCCAGACCCATCTCAACTCTTCTGCAGGAGAACCGTCCGGCCTCAATGACAATTCTTTTCCTTGGAAAAGATTTTGGGCAGTCAAGAAGCTTCCTCCAAAAGTCCAGAACTTTATGTGGAGACTTTTACATAATGGCGTTGGGGTTATGCACAAAGTGGGTAGATTTGTAGAAGGAGTCCCAACTGAATGTCACTTCTGCAATGTGGAAGATGAGACGACAGACCATCTATTCCTGCACTGTTCTCTCTCACAAGCCATCTTGTTTGCCTCTCCTTTAGGACTCAAACTCGACAACAATGAGGTAACTCTAAAAAATCTGGTGGCTAATTGGCTGCAACTCAAAGATGATGATTATCACTTCTGTTTGGGGTCAAACTTACTCTGGACAATTTGGAAGGCTAGAAACACATTAGTTTTTGAGAAAAACAAGTGTATATTATTGCAGTACTACAACAAGGTTTTTATTGGTTTAATCTTTACTATAACGATTCACATCTCCAACAGCAGGCTACTATTCCAACAGTTGAAATGATTAGATGGTCTCCACCACCAGAGGACATGATCAAGATCAACATTGATGCAGCTATAAGAAACGGGAGATCTTCTAATGCAGCTGTTGCCAGGGATCATATAGGGGCCTTCATCAGTGCAGAAACTTCTATCAGCATTTACTGCAGCCCCCTCATCGCTGAAGCTAATGGATTTGTCCTTGTTGTTAAACTGGCCAACAGAATGGGTTTCAATAAAATTGTGATTGAAAGCGACTCTCGTACTATGATTATAATTCTCAACGGAGAGTTAACAAGGTTTTCGTGGAGGGTTATCAATATTATAAATAAGCTCAGAACTGCCACCTCCAGACTTCTTCAAGTAGAGTATAACTTTGTGCCGCGAAGAACTAATGATACTGCTCATACACTCGCTAAATTCGCTGTCAAGCATTACGTCTACGAGTTATGGACATATTCCAAACCTCCTTCCTGTATTTCCAGCGTTCTTGTTGCTGACGCTGTCTAGTCTGTAATTTTTTTTTCCTTTCTTTTGCTTTGGCTTTTATGTTGCCAACTACCAATGAAAATAAAATAAAAATAGGGTGCAAGCAGCATCCACTCTAGCACGGATGCATGATTAGTTATAACAATCCATTGAGACAAAAATTGAAACCAATGACCGCATATATTAACAAAAAGAAAATTAATGTTAATAATCTTCCTTTGGATGATTCTTTTACGGTATTTTTTTTTATTTGATCGGTTACAAAATGGTTTGCCACAAGTCATGTCATGAACTTTCTTCACTTCCATTATTTTTTTATAAGCATTGTTTCATTGTTTACCAAATTTTTCTTCAATCATTTTGCTATTTTAGTTTGCCTTTGTTGGTTTATGGAGCAATTTATGCATAATGACAATCTTTTGTGTTTCTTGTGAGCTTACTATGGCATATAACTACACGGCATTGTAGTACACCAGTACTCTAACCTAATGTAAAACAACACAATTGGGAGAGATTCTATTATCCTAATTTTTTCATATTTTTGAAAGATTATGTAACAATTAGCACACCAACTTTTGAGATAAAATCTCAACAAATTCCTAATCTGCCAAAACAAATTCCACGGCATATTCGTGATAAACCTCACATTCATTTAAAATTTTATAAGGGAATGATCTATAATACTCGCAACCTAAATTAATAATGTTTTGTCTTTGATAAGATTCCACCGAAAAAAAAAAAAAAAACCACGATAAATGTGCAGTAGAACTAATCATGAAATTTTGTTTATGTTGATGAAATTATAAATATTGTTCTATTTGAAGTCTCAAGTAGGATCATGCTTAACATCTAACAAAGCATTATGAATAATCAAATCAAAAAAATTAACATTTTCTCGTAAACAATTAACATACCATCTCCCCTTTTTGTTTTCCAATTAGTACTAAGTAATTAAACAAAAAATCATTCAAAATCTTTCATGAGCCAAATGATAAATTCCTTTATTGAACTTTATTTTCCATGGGCCATATACTTATGAGACCTCCATAAGTCGTGTCCATTTAACTATACACGTGCAAGAGAAATAGGTGCCAAAAGGTCCACAACTAATGAATACATTAGACCTAGACTTTTTAACTTCCATCAAAGGCAGCATCAACTACCCTAAAAATCATGAAATATTATGTGACAATCCATCAAAATCATTCAATTTATTTATTTCATTCTATCTATCTAACTTTTTGTGAGGACCTACGAGATTATCAATCTTTGAACCCATACGGCCATACAAATTGAAAGCCTAGCTAGGCTTGTCAATGGCTCACATATGACGCATGCAACCGAAAAATTAGTTAGCCTCCCCCCTTCCCAATTTTGGAATTGCATAATTCAATGTTCTAACCATAGTTTTAGATAATAGATTTCTTTAATGGATAATTCTGTTGGAGTCTCTGATCCAGAGCATTTACCTAACACAAGGTTGTCAATGGCTATTAGCTAATTGGGAACCTTGCAAAATCAAATACAGTAGCTTAGACATAGACTTAAACCAGCTGATGTAGTAGTACATTTGTGCTGCTTATTGGTCAACAGATAAACGGGTGCCAACTTCTTGGCAACATTGACACCCCATGATTAGGTGGTGGTTGGAGAAGTTGGAAGGTGTTGGATGGTGACCAAACTAAAGATTAAGGGTGAGGGTGGCAGAATTAAGTTAACTAATTCTTTTTTCCCACCTTAGAAAACAAACCTTTATTTTCCTAATAACGTCTCAAATGGTCTTATTACAGTTCACAACAACTAACTGGGATTTCATGGCCTGATCAAGCTACATCCTCATAATAGTTACACGAAAAATCTAGAAGCCGAAAAATCAGGAGTCAGTTTGAGTATCCAATTTGAAAACAATTTTGAGAAGTCGAAAAGTTAACTTTTTGTAAAAAAACAAAATAATTTTGCTTTTGATTTCTACTTCTGGAGAAACTGACGCATTTGTGCTTCTGATATCCAAATGCGATATAAGTCACATTCAAAAAATATTTGTCATTTGATAAATATTTTACGAATTTTGTTATGGGTAGAAATGAGATTCTTATGAAAGGAAAACTTCCTAAATTATTTAGTTTAATTTTCGATAAATTGTGCTTACATCTGATAAATTGTGCTTACATCTATTTTCTACCAAACTTTATTAATCCAGTTTTAACCACATCATTAAATATGGAAATCAAAATCCATAAATTATCACTTTTCATGATTATTACCAAAAAAAATAATAATCTATCCTCCCGGTCGATTTACGAAAATGATTTGTGACTCCCAAAATCCCTACTCCCATTGCTCCCAACATTAGGTGGCATACACCTAGGATAAAGTTTCAATTGATTGTGAAATATCTCCTAAATATATATTACCGGATTAAACGGTAAGTGAGAGAATAAACTGTTTTTATTTTTGTTAATTCGTTAATATACAAAATCTGGATCTTCTCGAATTGAGAGTCTTCTTCTTCTTTGAGAATCACCGTCAACGGTTTCTTTACCCTAGTATTTTATCTCAAGTTCTTTGTATGCTGTTGTAGATGGACGTGGATGGTGAAAACTTCAATTATATTACTGATAATGAGGATGTGGACGAGGACGATGAGGATTTCGAGTTTAGCGGCACTGAGGAAGTTGAAGAAACCGTGGAAGGTGATGATGATGAATGCATAAACAATGAAATACATGCTGGTAAGATTTTTGCCATTATTCGTGAAATAGAATTAGCATATAAAAGATATGGAAAAAGACTAGGATTTGCAGTCAGGAAAAAAAACCATCGCAAGAATGAAGCAGGGTTTATCAGAAGTGTGTCTTACTGTTGTAATCGTCAAAGAAAACCCAGTCAGAATAAAAACCCTGCTAAACAAAATAAGACAAACAGGTGTGGGTGTAAAGCTGGATTAACTGCACGTTTAATCCATGGTGATAAATGGGAGGTTTCGACCTTCCATGCCCTGCACAATCATTTAGTTGTTAGTCCCAGCAAAACCCGGATGATGCCTTGCTATCGAGAGGTTCCTCCAAATGTTAAACACCGTCTCGATGCTAATGACCAGCCATAAATTAAGATGCATAAAAGTTATATTTCAATAGTTAATGATCACGGAGGATACAATAATATGACTTGTACAGAAAAGGATTGTAGAAATATCATTAAAGAGCTAAGAGCGTTGAGGCTAGGAGAAGGAGATGCCACCGCTATAATAAGATACTTTATGAATAAGGTAAGCCAAAAATCAAACTAGCACTTAGATTTTTATTATGATGTTGATGTGGATGAAGAAAAGCATTTGAAAAACGTGTTTTGGGATGATAGTTGGTGTAGAGAAGCGTATAAGGAATTTGGTGATGTTGTTAGTTTTGATACTACTTACTTGACCAACAAATATAACATGCCTTTTGCTCCTTTTGTCGGTGTGAATCATCACGGACAGTCTATATTACTTGGTTGTGGGTTGCTATTAGATGAACGAGAGGAAACTTTTGTATGGTTATTTAATGAATGGCTGAAATGCATGTCTGGGTGTCCTCCTCGAGTAATCATCACTGACCAAGCTAAAGCAATGCAAAATGCGATTAAAATTGTTTTTCCTGCTGCCAGACATAGATGGTGTATATGGCACATTATGAGTAAAGTGCCAGAGAAGTTTGGCATGTACTCCAAAAGGGAGAAAATAATATCTACTCTGCAAGAATTGATATATGATGCACAAACTCCAGCTGAGTTTGAAACACGTTGGAAAAAGA
Organism: Papaver atlanticum; assembly: GCA_023531105.1. Classification (NCBI taxonomy): domain Eukaryota; kingdom Viridiplantae; phylum Streptophyta; class Magnoliopsida; order Ranunculales; family Papaveraceae; genus Papaver; species Papaver atlanticum. Next base: position 91,614 of record JAJJMB010004754.1, on the reverse strand, counting down.
TGTTGCAAAAGTATTCCTTGGAGGCCAACAAATGGTTAAGTGATCTATATGATGATAAAGAAAGATAGATACCATATTTTGTGAAGACATATTTTGGGATGGTATGTCGTCGACCCAACGGAGCGAAGGCATGAATGCTTTTTTCGATGGTTTTCTCCAGCCGAAAACATCTTTGAAACAATTTGTTGAGCAGTTTGAACAAGCACTGAGAAAAAAAGTGGAAAAAGAGTTGGTTGCAGATGCCGAGTCATTGAAGTATATTAAGACTTTTACTAAGAATCCGTTTGAGCAACAACTTCAACAGTTGTACACTAATGAAAAATACATGGAGTTCTCACATGAAATAAAGGAATCCGATAGTTGCAATATACTTAGCCTGGATGATAGTCACGAGGTATCTAAATATGTTATTCGAGAGGATATTTGGGTAACTGATCAATTTTGCAAAAAACTGAAGTTTATCGTAACATTTAAAAAAATAGAAACTTATGAGAATGAAATGGAGAAGGATGCAGAAACATAAATTTCAGTTGATGATGACACCTCTTCAGAAGATACGGACTCTGAGAGTGAGTCTGATTCTAATTCTGACGATAGTGATTTTGGTGAAAGCGGAAAGAAAAAGAAAAGGAAACCAACTGTTGATTTTGATGTTCATTATAGTTGCCAAAGGTTTGAGAGTAAAGGAATCCTTTGTAGGCATACGATCAAGGTACTAATACTTAATGAGATCCGGTCTATATCTGACAAATACATCTTAAGGAGGTGGAGAAAAGATGTAAAGAGATCGCATACAAAGGTAATTGTGAATTTTACTTTTTGGGAGAATAGTAAAGCAAGCTTGCGTTATAATCATATGTGTAGAAAGTTCAGCGAGGTTGCAGATTTGGCTTCAGGAAGCGATGAACAATGTAAAGATGTTAATGGGTGGTTGGACTGTAAGATCGATGAGCTCATTGTTAAGCAAAAGAAAGTCGAAAAGGCTAAGATGGTTAAGGCTAAAAAAGTTGCACCCACGGTCGATGTCAAAGATCCATCAACAAAGAAACGTCCAGGACGACCTAGATCTACAAGATTAAGAGTTAAGAGGAGTAAAAAGAAACGTGCAAAGACAAAATCATTAGCCAGAAAAGAACAGGCAAGGGTTCTAACTTTGTCTTTTTGGTTTCTTATTAAGATAACTCTTGCACCTTGTATAAATTTATAATGTTTTGAATTTTCATTCCTATAAGCTACATTTAATGGATATGCTCTTAGTATCATGTATTCTACACTGTACAAGGTATATGAATGCTAATTATTATGTGTTGAAGAGTTGTGTTCAACTGATTGCTTAACTTTGGTTGTAGGATATTATTATTAATGAGCCAATGATTCAAGAGAATGTTGTGACATCCCAAACACCACAGTACATACAACAACAACGACAAGTACAAGGGGCATCCCAAAGAGGTACAGGTAGAGGAACAAGAGGAGGAAAGGGCACACGGGGTGGACGAGGCACAAGAGGAGGACGAGGGACACATATGAACGACCCTCGTGGCACCTACACGCCCCATCTAGGTGGTTCGTATATGAGCCATTCCTATGAGCAATATATGAGTTCTCCTCATGTACTGCATATGAGCCGTACCATTCCATATGGCAGTACTTTTGTGCCTTACACTGACCATCATGTAGTCCCATATGGAACTCCTATGGTAAGTAGTATATGCAAATTGTCTATGGCTATTTTTGAAAGAGTTTTCTATTGAGACTCTTATGTACTGTTATTTATTTTGGTTCTTATCCAGCCAACAATGGTCACAGCACAAGGATTTGGCAGTACTCCAACAAATACAAACCATGTTTCATTCTCGGAATTGAAAGTATCATTTACTCTTATTTTTACTCAAACCTTGTTTTTTTTTTTTAAATTCAAAACCTTCACTACAGCCTTTATTCATTATTATGTATTTTTTTTCCACTGAATAGGAGTCGAATCTGAACCCATGGGATCTAGTATAATGAAGTTTCACTTAGCTTTTGCAAGATGTCAGATGTTCCATTTGATGCCGATCAACTCTTCAAGGAAGCTCTTATGCCCAGAATGATAATATTAGCTTGTCTGCAAGAGATTAAAGAAATGGTTTCCGCAATCTCCGTCCTACTTTATTGATTACATTTTACATATAAGCCGGTCTTTTGCAGTGACAAAGCTTTGTATATTTTTTTAAAAATTAGTCAGTAATATGCGAGTTAAATAAGTGTGGGTATGAAAGACTCTGATTGAACTTGAATAATAACAAAAGTAATAATTCAGCTTCAAGAGTCATCGTAATTGGTGACGTAGAATCGTTTATTTACATGGAATTTCGTCGAACCCGATTAGTATCTTAGCTAGGCAATTAGGACAGTCTACAGCAACAGCTGCGCAGAATATCAATGCTCGGACTGGTTTCATATATATGCTTCCAGTACTAACTGCATAGTCTTTCATCAATTCAATCTGAAATCTTATTTTGGAATGATGAGTACGATGACTTGAACTACTGACTTTAGAGACTGCCTCTTGTGCAGATAACATGCTTCACCATGGAACTCATTTATGCAGGATAGGTGCATTTTGTGTGGTTGTTAAGAGACCTCAGGAGCCCTGTTTTCGGACTCATTGTCTGATGTCCTAATGCATTTTTCAGATTTATTATTTGTGGCAAGGACTTCGATTGTTAACTCTGTGCACTTCACAATTGGATGCCTGTTCTAATCTCCCTTAGGCCACTGGATGTGATAATCCTACCTCATTTTGGGTCAACATCAACGATGTTGATGGCCTGTAGTTGCTGCAGAATATGACAAGCAATTGAACCATTTCTCCTGGAGAAACGGGGTGGACGACTTCCATTCTTCTTGGTACTAAACATACGAGCAATAGCTTTCCAAACTCCGTCTATGAATGGAACATCTAGAATTCGCTTGGTACTGAACATAAGTTTTGTTATCTTAACCGTTAAGTTTAATCGACGGTTCAAAGGATTAAAAAAAACAGTTTATTCTCTCACTTACCGCTTAATCCGATAATATATATTTAGGAGATATTTCACAATCAATTGAAACTCTATCTTAGGTGTATGACACCTAATGTTGGGAGCATTGGGAGTAGGGATTTTGGGAGTCACAAATTATTTTCGATTTATTTTCCTCCCAGATATGCAACACATCGTGTAAAATTGGTCGCCCAGAGCCTTGTGGAATTATTTGTCCATTTCTGACCAGCAACTAGAATCTCTTCCTTTTTCTCTCCTTGACTATACAAAACCACAGAATCAAATTCAATTTCATGATCTCACTTCACCTTTCTTGATTAAATATTCTAATCAAAAAAATAAAGAATCAGTTTTGGGTCCATATCACCAGTTACCACCACCTGCTCTTCTTCTTCCTCACATTCACCTTCCATTAATGAAACAATTTTTTTTAAGAAAGAAAAATCCTTTCTTTTATTCTTCTCTCTCTGTCTTCTTTTATTGAAATTCTCAACTTCATTTTAAAGCAAAGAATTAGAGCCCCTTTCTTTTTGGATATTTGGGTTCTTCTTGTTGTTTTCTTTCTTTCTCTTGAGATCTGTTCTCAAAGTTCACTCTTTTGAATCAAATGGGTTGCTCTCAAGAAACTACTAGTAATGCCAAAAAACCCACTTCTTCTAGTACTTCAACAGTGATAACTGAAACAGAATACCATGTTTTAGATTTTGAAGTTGTAAATCTTTTACAGAAAATGGTTTGGGAATTGGGTTTGGGTTGTGTACTACCAGGTAGTAAAAAAATACAGAGACAAAAAAGTGACAAGAAGATGATAGATAGTAATAATAAGCAAGTAAAGAAGAATAATAATGAAGAAATATCTGAACATAATAAAGCTTGGTTATTAGCTGAATCATCAAGTGGTGTTAATGTCAGTGCTGAATTCATTACAACTTCTGCATCTGCTGCTGGTAATGCTAATGCTGCTGATTCTTATACTGCACATTCCTCATTTAGATTCAGTTTTGGTTCACAAAGGGAATTTGATTCACTTTGTTTCAACCGTTCTTCATCTACTTCTTCTTCAGCTGGTGGTACTACTATTTTAATGGTGAATTTAGATACTGGGTCAAAAAATGTTCAATCCAATACTAATGACTTGTTGAAATGGAGAAGATTGGAGTCTTTAGAGAAAAGTATATCACCAGTTGCTGATACATTGATTAGATTCAGTTACTCTGAAATCAGATCTGCCACACAGAATTTTCGAAAAGGTACAAACTTTGGTGGTTTTTTTGTGTTTAAATTTTACTGTTTTCAGTTAATAAATTTTAAAATTTTCTTCTTTTGTTTGGATTAGGGAGAGTATTGGGAAGAGGTGCATTGAGTTATGTATTCAGAGGGAAAGTTGGGTTTAGAAGAACTTCAGTTGCAATAAAAAGATTAGACAAAGAAGATAGTGAAGCACCAAAGGCATTCTGTAGAGAATTATTGATTGCAAGTTCATTGGACAATAGATATATTGTTCCACTTTTGGGATTCTGTATTGATGCAGATGAAGGTCTTTTTCTTGTTTATAAGTATGTTTCTGGTGGAAGTTTAGAATACCATCTTCATGAGAAGAAGAAAGGCATAAGGGGTTCTTCATCTCTTCCATGGTCTAGTAGATTTAAGATTGCAATGGGAATTGCTGAAGCTGTAACATATCTTCATAATGGAACTGATAAATGTGTTGTTCATAGAGATATTAAACCTTCTAACATCCTCCTTACTTCCAACAAAACACCCAAGGTCAGTTAGTTTGCACTTTGCAACTCTGTTCTATCCATAGAGAATGTCTTGATTGGTTGAATCTAATAGTTAATGGGTATTTTTACAGCTTTGTGATTTTGGATTGGCGACATGGACTACTGCGCCATCAGTTCCTTTCCTGTGTAAAACTGTGAAAGGAACCTTTGGGTAAGATATTCATGAAACACTGTATTGATAATTTTTTATCTCTTTGTGAATTGGAAGGAAGTTTCTAAAGCTATAATTTGATTTACAGGTATTTGGCCCCTGAATATTTTCAACACGGGAAAGTGTCGGGTAAAACCGATGTATATGCATTTGGTGTGGTACTGTTGGAGCTAATAACAGGCCGTAAACCGATCGAGGCAAAAAGAGCTCCCGGAGATGAGAATTTAGTCATGTGGGTAAGTTAAAGTTTTATCCAAATATTTGGATTTTAGTTGTAGCTTGTGTTTGAAAGGGTAATGAAAACAGTTGGTTAGAATATCTGAAGCTTGTTTTATTTCATAGTATTAGTTGGTCTCTTTTTAGAATCTACCTTTGTTTTGATTGCGAGAGAAAATTGGATTCTTTTCTTTTTCAGATTAGTTAGATTAATTTGAAGCAAACTAGGCTAACTCGTTGTGATGAAAACAGATCCACCGACTGTTTCTGTTCTTAGCAGTTCATCGATTTAATAACTCATTTTGCCTTTGCAAAATACATCTATTAACACTAATACAACTTACAATAAGTACATTAGTTTATTGGCACATCAAAAGATAATCTATTATTGTCACATTCCTAGGAGTTGACCTCAAAATTTCAGCTTCAGTTAGAGCGGTTTGTCTAAATCGAGGATTATTTTTTCTTGAAACCATCATTTAGGTGACATTTAAGGCAGCAAATTAGACTGGTTGCGTTGTTGTTCTGATGTAGCCCTGTCTAGCCCAAGGCCTGGAATTCTTTACTCAGGTTTGATTGAGCGGCTTGCTTAAGATTGACATTTTCTCTGAAACTGTTACTTCTGTCCTTACTTGTAAATGCAACTGTTACCTAGAACTGTACTAAAGAAGGAGTTGTATGGTAAATCTTCATTTGGAAAGATGGAAGTCTAAAATTGTTTAACCTTTTTGCACTAATACATCATATGTGAACCAACTATTAGCTTATTGGAAATATTTAGTTCGGCTATTTGCTCCAAGCCTTTAACCAAATCCGAGCTCCAAGTATCCTTTCACCCAATGGCTCCTAACACCCAATTTTGTAATAATATAATGTTAATTCTCTAACTTTTGCAAAGGAACCTGATTATGAAATATTTACTTGCTTGTTTGAAGTTTGAACTTTGGTAAAATAAATAAGGGAAAACTTGACTATTGTGTTCTATCTTTTGTAGGCGAAGCCACTCTTACAGCAAGGAGGCGAAGCTATCAAAGAGTTGGTTGATCCAAAGCTAAGGCTTCGTCCACGCCATTTAAAACAAATGACACGAATGGTTGAAGCTGCGGCCGCTTGTATAACCAGTGAAGAATCTAGTAGACTTAACATCAACGAGATCATCGCTATATTACAAGGAGATGAGAACTTCCGTAATTCAAACAAGAGTAAAACTCCTGATCTTTCTGCTTTTGTTTCTGATTATCACTCCCAACACCAATTACAAACTAAGAGTGACATGACAAACCACTTAGCTTTAGCAATGTTGGGTGTTGCAGATCTTGAAGACTACGATCACCTATATTGCCGTTGAATCTAACAACTATCGAAAACAAATTCAGTTTTCCATTTTTTGGTTTTTTTAGTGTTATTTTCTTTTTCTTGGGTGATGATTTTAGACTGAGTGAAGGGTGTAACTTGTATATACTCTTGAGTTTTCCTAAGAAGAATTGACTGTATATATCGTACATCATCAATTCTCAATAAGTAATAAAGGTTTGCCGTTCCAAGTCTTAAATTTCGTATATGCTTTATGTTCTCAATCTGTCCATTCTTTTCAGAGATTATCGTTCGAAATGTAAACATGTATGAAAATTTGATTCAACAGAACATAAATGAACAAGTCTGCATGAATGCATACAACTCCTTTAGGGAAACTTCATTCAAAACAGAAACTAAAATCTTTGTTATCCAAGCTTACAAAAGCAAATGCCTTGACATAATGAAAAGAAACATTTTATGATGAACAACAAAATGTAATAATAAACACTCTACCTTGCACATTGTTGTAAAGCTACACCAATATGAAGATAAGTAGCATATATAGATGGTGAGAGTGATATATATTCAAACACCATAATTAGAAGATCTTAGCAATGTCTTTCATTAAACCACCATTGGCACGATAAAATGCGGCAAATTCATCTTTAGAGATGAATCCGTCACCGTCTGTATCGATCTCAGCCATCATTCGCTGAATCTCGTCGGCTGAAGCTGATCCTAAAGTTTTCAAAGCTTCACCTAGCTCAGAGGATGATATCTTACCATCACCATTGATGTCAAATTTGTTGAAGATTCTGTCAATCTCAGCCTGGTCTCCCATCTCTGCAACTCTTAGTTTGAAATCTGATTGATACTACTTTGTATTCTCTGGTTAATTGTCTTGGCATTTGTGTTTATGCAAGAGGGGTTTTTAAAGTTGATGAATTGAAATGTGTAAGGTCATTAGTTATTTTGAACTCTTATTTAGCCTCCCCAAACGGATCTAACTAAGAAATTAGTGGTCTAGTTTTAACTTACATTTTTCACCCTTACTTCTTTGGGAGGTACCGCATCATGTCTTTTTTCAGAGTGAAGGGCATTATTGGATTCTATATTTCAGGAACATGCAATGACATGGTCTGTGTGAGCATTGCAACACAGGCTTATGTTTCACTTAGAGTCAATTCTATGTCATGTTCAGTAAAAACTTTTCCATGAATCTGGAAAATCCTGCCAGCAATACCAGAACCTATAACTTAACATGAAAGAATGAGACCACACAAGATCGTGAACTGAAAGTTCATATTAACTTCTTTTATTTGCTGATGTTACATTCTTGAAATACAATCGAAGCCACTCACCTTCGAATCCAGTTTATAAAATGACTATTTAAACATACAGATAAATTACAGGCTTACAGCATTACACCTCGAAATGGGAAGAAGGGTTCTAGAGTTGAATGAGATTTCTACAACACAATCTTATGTAACTCGTTCATCACAGTTTCGTTAGTTGGCAAAGCTGGAATAGCACCTCTTTCCATTACTGTCAGTGCACCACAAGCATTTGCAAACCTCAGAACTTCTCTTAATCTGCCTTCATCCTGTATACCAGCAAAAACAATTATTCAATCTAATAATATTTGATCGCTTACTACAGAGTATTATATTATTAAGCGCAACACAGAAGCATTTTACAAAGAATGTTGTTGTAGATTGAGTATCAAGGAAAGCAATACCTGAAGCAAGGAAAGATCTTTTGCAAGTAGAGACAATATTCCAGCAACAAAAGCATCTCCGGCACCAGTAGTATCAACAACTTTTACCTTTAAGCCTTTAACCCTCCCGCTGAAGTCCTGTGTAAGAGTACTTTCAATTTCACAAATTGTAAACATGGATGGAGATATCCTATTTCAAAGAAAGACACGTTAAGAGACAATAAAGTACCAGTTCCTTACCTGGCAATAATATCTGCAACCATCTGGTCCTTCGGTAACCACCAACAGCTTGAGGTTTGGATGGAAAAGTTTGTGAACAACAGCATCGTCATATGGGTCTTCGCCTTGAGTTAGAAATGAAATCTCTTCTGCACTAACCTGATTTATGTCAAGGGAACAAAAATAAAGCAAACATGGTATTTACTTGGTTTAACCATATTATGTGGTTGCTTTCATTGCATTTAAAGAGGTTAACAGTTATTATGGAGTTATAAGAACACTTATAGCTCAATAGATGTCTACCTTAATAACATCAGCAGTTTCCCATATGCTAAGGATTCCTTCTCTAGCACTCTCTGCTGACGGCCACAATGGAAGTCTTAAATTAGGATCATACGACAACAACACACCGGCATCTTTTGCAGCCTTTGTGGCTGAAATGTGGGCTGACTTGCATGGTTCTGTAATCAGACTAATAGAACCATAGTGGAATATTTTTGCCTGTACAGTCCACAAAAAACATACACAATCCAACATTAAGAAACCTGCTCATCCAATAAGCAAATTACCAATAAGAACAAAAGAAATGAGAGAGTAGTTCGCCAGTAATGTTGGTCAATTTTATTAGCAATGTACTACCATAATTTTCTCGAAGTACCTTCTTAATGAGATCATAATCAAGTTCATTTTCTTGAAGCAGCATATCAGCACTCGGATTACGATAAAACATAAACTCACGTTCCCCATCAGCCCTCAATGTGACAAATGCTAAAGCAGTTCTAGCACCAGTATCAAACCGCAACCCCGTGTTGTTCACATTATTTTCTTTCAACATATCAGAAAGCATATACCCGAATTCATCTTCACCAACCTGCACATATAACCAACCATATTCACAAAAAACATCTCTACGCTGCCATCATTTAAGTTCCCACAAAGGACTTACAAAACATAAGCATAATGTAGTCGAAATATATAAAGGGGTGGGATCTGTATCATCCCTTGACATTCTTAGATTGGCACTATCTTGACATTTCGTGGTGTCCAAATGAAAACTAATTACTCCGCCAAATGTTCTTTTCATTATGCACTACATTCTCACAAAAAATTAGCAGTGTGATGTGATGATACCTTGCCAATAAAAGCCGATGATCCACCGAGACGAGATATGCCAACAGCAACATTAGCAGGTGCACCACCTGGTGCTTTTTTAAAAGCTTCTGCATCGGCAAGTGAAAGTCCACTAGTTGTTGGTACAAAATCAATTAACAACTCTCCAAAACACACTACAAGATCCGAATCATCTACATCTGCCGAACCATTCTCATCCGAAAGCGCTTTACCTAATAATGATTAAACCCGCGGTATAAGTAAGATTCATGAACCATAATAAATCGAGAATCCACCACATACCTTGAAGCTTAAAGAAGATAGAAATCAAGTTCTTACCTTGCAATTTACAGAATCGATTACTCGGAGAACGAATACTGAGTTTACTTACACATTTCTTGTTCAAATTGAAACAATGATTCTTGCGAATTCTAGGGTTTGAAACAACGATACTATTGAAGCAGAAAGCAGAGTATAGAGCCATGGAAATGATGATCTCTCTGTGTACTGTATGATTTTTCTCTCAGATTTTCACTCAAAGATGATCAGATGAGGTCAAATTCATAGTTGTAAAGTAATTCTTGTGGCGTTAAAATCAATAAATAATTTCTTGAGATTAAATAATTGAGAGTTTTTACTTCTAGTTGTGGAGTAGAAAGGATGAAAGTTTTTGAATACTGTTAAGTGAATAAGATAACAATATTAAATCGGAGTGTGGTTGCGGAGGAATCATCCCTTAAGTGTTAAGATTCGTTGGATGTAAGGGTGGGGAATTTTATGGACGGTTGACAACTGAGGAAGGATGTAATGTAAAGATCTCTTTCTGCTGGACTTTTGGAGCGGACACAGCAAGGACAACAGTTATTTTAGTGGTTCGTCGGTTAGTGACAGTTGTTTGTGTTGTTACGGTTGGTCGACAAGAAAGATTGACAGACACCCAGATTAGTTGGGGTACATAAAAATGAGATAGCATCACTTCATTCTTATTTTCGCATTATCTTGCACGTTGAGAGACGTTTTCTTAATCAAAATCAAACGGTAACGTATTTGAAGTTGATATTTTGGGGATATGCTAGTCTTACAAAACTCTACATACCATAAAAAATGAGCTCATTTTGAAATACCAAATTTCACCATATAATAATTTTAATTTTAACGGTTGAAAATTAGTCGACTTTCGACGGTCAATTTTCAAAGTAGTAGATGGTGGAGTTATACGTTTCGGAATGAGCTCATTTTTTGTGGCTATGTAGATCTTTGTAGGAAGAACATATCCCAAAAATATTAGCTTCAAATATGTTACCGTTTAATTTTGGTTAAGAAAGATGTCTCCAAACGTGTGAGATAGTGTGAAAATAACAGTGTGAGGGGGATCCTTCCTCTATAAAAATTTAAGTGAACTTAGTTGAAATGTTAAGGGGTGTTCAAACGGGTAAAATTATCTAACTATCTCACCAAATTCTTTTTCTTCCCAACCTCGAACCAATTCATTCGCCTTCCCAACCTAACAACCACTACTTATTCTTTTCAGTCGTTTTCTTCTCCATCTCCGTCATTTCGTTTCAAGAAAAACTCGACAATTAAAAGTAGCACCTTATATATCAAACTCAAATGAACATATTTTCCTTCCCAACCTAGCGATCACTACTTTATTTTGTTGTTTGAATGTCATATAAGGTTAGAAAAATTGAAATTGTTGATTTGAAGTTATATAGTCGTCAGGGTATCTCTTCATCGATCTTGACGATTTTTCAAGTTTTATTTTGGTTGTCATCTTCTTGGGATGAACATCAGGGCGACTTTTCATCTCTGAAAGTAACATTCACAGGGTCGTCATGATATTAATCCCAAACTTTAACGACTAGTTGATGAATACGATTAGTCGTCATGTTATGAAAATCTAAATCATGCCGACTAATACTGTCAAAAACTTGTTTTTCATGTGTCCCATTTTGTAATCAGCGTCGGGGTTTTCAAAACCTAACTTGCCGACTAGGTTATGGTCGTAACTTTGATACATTTTCGACCCTGACGACCAAAACTGTTAAAAAGCCAATTTTTTTATGTCAATTTTTGCTTTTAGTCGTCATGTTTTTGAAACTATAACCGTGACGATGTCTGGCAATAGTTAGTCGGCATGGTTGGAATAAGTACAATATGATGATATTTGATTGACTATTAAAAGTCGCCATTTTGTTATTATATGATGATCACGACGACCATGCCTGGTCGGCATGTTTTTGTGCAATCGAACATGACGGCTTTTCATAACATGGGTTTTGAATTCTTGAATTCTTTCTTTCATTTGAAGAATTTAAACCAACAAAATCTTGTTCAATTCCATTTTGAGAAGTGTTTGACTAGATCACAAAATTCTTAAAAACCAAAATCCATTTTTTTTTTAACAAGATCCATTAGTTAAATCAAACAAAAACCATAAACAAAATATTTGCTTAAAAAATTTAATCTAATATTAACATCATTAAAGATAGATGAATAAGGAGCTTTAGATTTTACTTTCAAATGACCCTATTTCGTCTTATTCACTATATCGCATTTAGTTTGGGTATACCCCAATCCGTCCAACAAAGATTGACGTCACTTTTCTTTTACTTTTTCTATAGAAAAACTTAGGCAAGCCTAAGAGCATCTTCAATGCTTGGGGTCAAGATCATCCTACGCGGATGTATTATTAACACCTCTCCAAGGTCTTATCTAACAATCTTTGTTTAAATTTAGAAATAAATGATGATGTGGACTTAAGACCCAAGGTTTAGACTTTCTCTTTTACCCCCACATAGCCATATCATCCATTTTTAGGACCTTTACCTTTGCGGACATGAAATTTTGGTGGAAAAGGTCTTAAATCTTAGGTTGCCATTACTTTTATGATTACTGTTTTTACAAGCCAAAACTAAATGAAAGTGAAAACACTGGGGGTACCAAAATACACCACCAACTTTTTCTTAGGCAATCTGTATGGACAAACTTAAACACAATTCTGAGAGTTCAACTTAATGAATCTCAATCAAGGAATAATATCTAGAGTTATATCTCTTTCTCTCACAATCAGAAAGTTTACAGAGACTAGTCCATGAACCTGATTCTCGTGTGAGAGTACTTGGGTGATTCAAAAGATTTTAATATTCAAACGTGGGAAGGAAAAGTTTCACTCCAGAGTAGTATATGAGATTGGAAGAGTTATATGATGAAGATGGAGACCCAACTCCGACGAGGAGGGAGCAGTTAACGATAGAAATAGATCTTACTGTCAACCAAGTCAATGGGTGGGTGTATCGCAAGGGATACAGTGATAGGAGAGATCAAGAGGGTAATGGTTATCAAGGCATAATCAATGAAAATAACGAGGAATAGGTGCAGCAAATGAATTCCTTGGTAGAAGAAGCATATCAACCCCAAGAGCAACAAAAACAGATCATTCAGTTTCACTTTCCTCAGCCCCAAGAGCAACAACAACTCATTCATGCACCGATGCCTCAGCCTCCTCATCAGCCGCTGGTAGTAGATACAAAACCACCTCCTCATCATCCGTTGGTAGTAGACATTTCGGTTTGGGATCTCACATTGAGTACCAAGGAATATATTTGAACAATAAAATATAAGATTTGTGCACATGTTCAGATTACTCATTATGTCGACATCTTGAACTTTCCTATTTTTCCAACCCAATTTCCAAAATCACATAAACCCTAAAATGTACGTGACAAGAAAAATCGGTTTTGCTTATGGGGATCGGTTCTACCTTATTTCCCAAATGTAGGTAGTGATTGGTTTTACCTTAGTTCCCCATATAGGTAAGTATCGGTCTACCATGGTTCCCAACATAAGTAGGGATCGGTTCTGCCTTAGATTTTGAATGAAACCGAACCACCAATCCATTTGATTTCTTTTAACTATGAAATAAGTTCGTAAATGTACTTCCTTAAACTCGTGTAATTAAACATAGTTTTTTAGGAATGAAATCAATCCTAAGTTCATTACACAATCTAGTAACAAGTTATAAAGATTATCTATGTCGTAATTACAAAGTTCAAAGGATAAACGTTATACTTCGTAATTTAATATACCATGGTTGTAGAAAAACTTGTATATTCTTCCTTGACACTTTACCGATCTAAAGCATGACCCAATATATAAAGCTTCACCATTTACCGATCTTAGTTTCAACTGTTAACTTTTAACGACTGATTTTCAATGGGGGTAGATAGTGATGTTATACCTCTCAAATTTGGCTCATTTTTGGTAGGAATGCAGTCTTATAAGAGGAAGGTATCATCAAAATCTTAAATTTAAATTCATTATCGTTTGAATTTTATGGAGAAAATAGAACAAAACATGTATGATAGTATGCATAAAAGAGTGTCCATGAATCCTCCTTCTATATATATTATACATGGTATCACATATAATGTCAAATAAATCTTTATAGTTGTTTGATATTGAATTAGCTTAAGGTGATATTTATTAGAACCAAACATCATATTTGTTACCAAGTCAGAAATATTAGCATATGTGAAAAACAAAAAAATGATGCAATAAGCTTTATTTTTAGCTAGTTGTTTTTGGTCTCATATTCTAATAATATATGTGACCTATGTTATTTTCCTAAAAAACAGTATAATTTGTTTTTCAGAGCCCTTGGTTTTGGTTTTTCTCTTAGATCCCCTTAAAAGTTTGGCAATGTTAGAGCACTACTCGGTCGAACTCGCAAGTGTTGCTATCTCAAGCTTGTTTGTTAAGTTTAAGTGATCAAAACTATAAGTCTTGATTTAACTATGAAACAAGTTCGTAAGTGTACTTCCTTAAACTCGTGTAATTAAACATAGTTTTTAGGAATGAAATCAATCCTAAGTTCATCACACAATCTAGTAACAAGTTATAAAGATTATCTATGTTGCAATTACAAAGTTCAAAGGATAAACGTTATACTTCGTAATTTAATATACCATGGTTGTAGAACAACTTGTATATTCTTCCTTGATACTTTACCGATCTAAAGCATGACCCAAGATATAAAGCCTCACCATTTACCAATCTTAGTTTCAACTGTTAACTTTTAACGGCTGATTTTCAATGGGGGTAGATAGTGATGTTATACCTCTCAAATCGGATCTTCAACAACGGTGATGCTGATTTGGATATCTTTGGAATCATTGGAGTACTTGGAAGTGACGAAGATTTCGAGTAATGTTAAAGAACCAAGGAGATCATGCATGTGGAAGAGAAGCTGCAAAGTTTATTTATTTTGTATTCCATATGTATTGATAGTTTTGTCACTAAAATTAACAAAGGGGGAGATTGTTAGAGCATTGCTCGGTCGAACTCGCAAGCGTTTTATCTCAAGCTTGTTGTCAAGTTTAGTGGCCAAAACTATAAGTCTTGATTTCTAGTCTACTTATAGCTAAGTCTTGGACTAGGATAGAAAGTGTAGTTGAGCTCTAGACTCCACGGCGTTCATCATAAAAAGAGAAGAACTACTCAAGGAACTGATGGAACTTCATCGACTAAAATTTATGTGGAGACTTGAACTTATCTATCACTCAAAAAGTCTATCTACTCTATCTCCTATCTTGAGACAAAAGTCGTATTACTATATAGACTTCGATTATACACATTTGCTATTTCGAACCGAGTTTATCTCGCTTATCTTTTTCTTGAAATATGTGTTGGTAAGCTTTCGCTTTGGCCAAGTTCATCTTTACAAGTGACGAAAGTCATGTTGGTTATTTCAATATCTTAAAAATTGCTTTGATGAAAAATAGTGTGTGAGTAACCTCTATTTAACATCCTCTAAGAATGTTTCAATGATTGAAATGAGAGTTTAGAACATGTAACCATCCTTGGATATAAGCATATAATGTGTTCGCGCATTAGTGTATAAGTCCAAAACCGGGAACCAAATGTATGCATACTTGTGTGTGCACTAAATGGTTGATGGAGACTGGGTTTGGAAATCAAAAACCAACTCAATCCGGTTACCTAAGTATGCGTACCCGTACGCATACTTAAGTGTGCTACTTTCTAAAATTGGTTTATTCGTGAACTTAAATATATATAAACTAAGGAATGCATATTTGCAAACCGTGGCTATAAAGTTCATGAATCGATTCGAGTGAATCAAAACCGATTTTGCTTCGATTGTGTCTTGTATACTTCTATGGGATCTAAGAAATTGAACAACTCTCTAACTAGTTCTTTTGAGTCATTTAAACTAGTTAAGGTGAAGATGAATATGGTTGATATGAAAGTGCTCATATGGCTAACCATTTGGTTAACTACTGTTGAACCAACGACTTGTACATGTTTAGGTACGGTTACACAAACCAAAATGATGTATATTTCATTTGTGTATAACAAGCTAAGTTCGATCTAACGGTTGAAAGATATTAGCTTGAATCTAATCAGGTTTTCATCTAACGGTGAATATTGAATGCTTTGTTACCAAGGTAACTTAGATTGCAAACCCTGATTTGGAGACTATATAAAGAAGAACTCTAGAACCTGGGAAAGTTAATCCCCACACCTCCTGTGTGATACTAGTTGTATAAGCTAGAGTCTATTCTCCTTTAACCTTAGGTTTCTACCGAGACCCTGTAGGTTAACGACTTGAAGACTTCATTGGGATTGTGAAGCCAGACCCAACTATTTTCTCTGTAGTTGCGTGATCTGATCTTGATGTTTCTATTGTATTTGAGTACAATCGTAAGATTGGCTTGAGATTAATTTCTCCGATAGGAAAGATAGAAAAGTAGTCTCAAACATCTTCGTCTCATCGTTTGTGATTCCACAATATCTTGTTTCGCTAGTCGATTAAGATTATTGTGAGGTGATTGATAATTCTAGGCTGTTCTTCGGGAATATAAGTCCGGGTTAACGATTGGTTCCTGTTCACATTGCTTTATCAAAAGACAAAATAAAACTTGTAGGTATTTCTGTGGGAGACAGATTTATCTATTCTTGTAGACTTTTCTGTGTGATACAGATTTGTTTATTAAAGTCTTCGACTTTGGGTCGTAGCAACTCTTAGTTGTGGGTGAGATCAGCTAAGGGAATCAAGTGCGTAGTATCCTGTTGGGATCAGAGACGTAAGGAGCGCAACTGTACCTTGGATCAGTGTGAGATTTATTGGGTTCAAATACAGTCCAGAACGAAGTTAGTTTTTAGTAGGCTAGTGTCTGTAGCGGCTTAATACAGTGTGTGTTCAATCTGGACTAGGTCCCGGGTTTTTTTTCTGCATTTGCGGTTTCCTTGTTAACAAAACTTATGGTGTTTGTGTTATTTCTTTCCGCATTATATTTTGTTATATAATTGAAATATCACAGGTTGTGCGTTGAATCAATCAATTGGGAAATCCGACCTTTGGTTGTTGATTGAAATTGATTGATACTTGAACATTGGTCTTTGGTACCGTTCAAGTTAATTTCTCTTGTATTCAATTAGACTCACAGATTTCTATTTGCTTGAGTAAGTATTGAATCGAGAAATTGAGATATAACTCTTTGATATACTTTTTATTAAGATTGAGTCTGACTGTCTAGTTGATTCTCTTAAAAGTATATTGGAGTTAGTCCATACAGATTGTTAAGTGAATTATTGGGTGAGGTTGTTTTACCCCCACTTTTTCAAGTGCATTTCCAGGAATTATCAAAACCGATTTGGACTTTATTGCATATCTTTGAGAATATTCGGTTTTGGAAATTCCTTGGTGTCCAAACTTCCTTGGTCTATAAATATTGAAGTTTGCATTTCAAGTAAACTAATCCTCAGAGCCAGCAAAACTACCTAGTTGTGTTTTTACTTGTGGAGCCGTCTATTCGGAGAGGAAAGTACCCTAATTAGGCGAAATCTCTTACGACCGCTCGTTTTAAAGATTTCTTTGGGATTGGGAGGCTCTACGAGTACCGTTGATGGGAAACTAGATAATTGCAGTTTATTATTAGTTTTCGATTGATTTGATTGACTAACGGTTGTTGAATTTTGATTGCACCTAGTTTGTTTATGCTTGAGAATCTTCTCTTCTGATATAAGATTCACTCAAACTAGATCGAAGTGTCGACGGGGATCTTTAGACTGTTTGTAGATCTAAAGACGTCTTGTGATAATCCATCGTTAATAGACTCCGTTCTTTGTGTGATTGATCACAAGAGATTCAAGTTGTTTGTGTGCAAGTGTTTATTAAAGATCTAAGAAGATTTGAAGACAAAGAAGATTTCTTATTTGAGTTCATAATCTTTGGTGGGCACAATACTTGATCGGCTGGGGATTAGACTATAATTGGTTTATTTTTGTGATAGATTGGATTGATTAGTTATGTAGATCGGCATCAATACATTTCTTTGTGATTTATAGTATTGATTGCATAGTCTAAACAATTACTTTGGTAGTTGTTGAATAGATAGATCTAAGAACCCGATAAAGGAGTTTATTGGAATAAACGGAGGAGCCTTTTGTCAAACTCATATCACGTTGTTTGAAAAGAGTTGTTATCGAACAGATTTGTTGTTCCTTTACTGTTTGGAATACGAACCAAAGGAATTGTTCCAAGTGCATGACTTATTACAAGTTGGAGGCGCAGGGATACTGAGGGAACTAGGTGAACTATAAGTTTAGTTTCTTGATCTCAACTATACGAAGTTGGTTTAGATTTTGTATAGAGGATTAATTCTGAGAGTATTCAATTCTGAACAAGGTCCCGGTGTTTTTCTGCATTTTCGGTTTCCTCGTTAACAAAATCTTGCTGTGTCTTTTACTTTTCTATTTCCGAAATTATAATTGTTTTTATTATAATTAGAAGTAAAATACACAAACGTTAATTCCTAATTACTTGATAACAATCCTATAGTGTTTGGTTAAGTCCGAACCTATTATCAAGTAATCATACTTCGTTGTTGTATTGTCTCGATCTTGTATCCATAGTCAATCAGGAAAGTTATCTTGTTGTCGTATTGTCTCGATCTCGTATCCATAGACGATCACACGAAGTGTGAACCGATTCGTTGTATTGTCTCGACTCAGTCCATAGACAATCACTTTAAAAGAAAGGACTTATAGGTGGAAAAGTTTTAGATTGAGGTATATTTGGGTACCCTCGTCTTTTCAGTAAGGAGCACAACTGTACCTTGAATCAGTGTGAGTTTGATTATGGTTCAACTACAGTCCAGTCCGAAGTTCATTGGTAGTAGGCAAGTGTCTATAACGACTTAAAACAGTATGGTGTTCAAATCTGGACTAGGTCCCGGGGGTTTTCTGCGTTTGCGGTTTTCCTCGTTAATAAAATTATGGTGTCTATGTTATTTCTTTTCCACGTTATATTTTGTTATATAATTGAAATATCACAGGTTGTGCGTTAAATCGAATAATTGGGAAACCCAAACTTTGGTTGTTGATTGAAATTGATTGATCCTTGAACATTGGTCTTTGGTACCGTTCTTGTTATTCCTCTTATATTTAATCAGGCTCGTGAATTCCTATTTGCTGATTATGGATTGAATTAAGAGATAGAGATATAGAATCTGTTAGAGCACTGCTTGGTCGAACTCGCAAGCGTTTCTATCTCAAGCTTGTTTGTCAATGTTAGTGATCAAAATTATAAGTCTTGATTTCTAGTCTACTTATAGTAATGTCTCATTCTAGGATAGATTGTGTAGTTGAGCATTAGACTTCATGACGTTCAACAAATGAAGACGAAGAACTACTAAGGCGAGCTTGTGGAACTTCATCAACAAAAGGTATGTGGAGACTAAAACTCATCTATCACTTGGAAAGTCTATTTCTACTCTATCTCCTATATTGAGACAAAAGTCGTATTACTATATAAGTGTCGATTATACACATTTGAGATTTCGAGCTGAGTTTAACTCGCTTATATATTTCTCGGAATATGTGTTGGTAAGCTTTCGCTTCAACCAAGTTCATCTTATACTCTTGACGAAAGTCAAAAGATGATCATGTGAAAATCACCGAGTAGCATCGTACATGGTTTGTGTGATACAATCATTTGATGTAGACTTGGAATGTTTCGTTATGATTATTTAAATAACTTGAAAATTGCTTTGATGCTAATAGTGGGTGAAAACGGCTATTGTCATCCTCTAAGAAAGTTTCAATGATTGAAATAAGAGTTCAGAATACTTAACCATCATTAGATTATAAACATAGTGTGCTTTCTTGCATGTATGTGATCCATGACCGGAACTAAAGTATGCATACCCGTATGCGTACTTGTAGTTGTGAAATTCCGTGTACCAAGTACACATACCGGTATGCATACTTGCATAAGGTATAGGTCCGGGAATTTCTGCGTGGTTTTGGAAGTGTACCAATTATGTGTACCCGTTTGCATACTGGCGAACCCAAACTCAGACCGACTACTTAAGTATGCGTACCCATTTGCATACTTGAGTGGTTAAAGTTCTAAAATCGGTTGGTACATGACTAATACATTTATATATTAAGGAATGCATTCTTTGCAAACCGTGGCTATAATGTTCATGAATTGATTCGAGTGAATTAAACCGATTTTGCTTCAATTGTGTTCTTGTATACTTCTATGAGAATATAGCAATTGAACAACTCTTTAACTAGTTTCATTTGAGTCATTTGAACTAGTTATGGTTAAGATGAATAAGGTTGATATGAGAGTGTTCATATAGCTAACCTCGGTTAACTACGGTTGAGCCAACATGGTGTACACGTTTAGGTATGGTTACTAAACCTAAATGAGGGTACATTTCATTTGTGTATAACAAGCTAAGTTCGATCTAACGGTTGAAAGATATTAGCTTGAATCTAATCAGATTTTCATCTAAAGGTGAATATTGAATGCTTTGTTACCAAGGTAACTTAGATTGCAAACCCTAATTTGAAAACTATATAAAGGAGAACTCTAGAAACTGGGAAACCTAATCCCCATACCTCCTGTGTGATACTAGTTGTATAATCTAGAGTCGATTCTCCTTTAACCTTAGGTTTCTACCGAGACCCTGTAGGTTAACGACTTGAAGACTTCATTGGGATTGTGAAGCCAGACCCAACTATTTTCTCTGTAGTTGCGTGATATGATCTTGATGTTTCTATTGTATTTGAGTACTATCTTCTTTAAGATTGGCTCGAGATTTAATCTCCGATAGGCAAGATAAAAAGTAGTCACAAACATCTTCGTCTCATCGTTTGTGATTCCACAATATCTTGTTTACCTATCATACGATTAAGATTATTGTTAGGTGATTGATATTTCTAGGCTGTTCTTCGGGAATATAAGTCCGGTATATCAATTGGTTCCTGTTCACCTTGATTTATCAAAAGACGGAACAAAACTCGTAGGTATTTTTGTGGGAGACAGATTTATCTATTCCTATAGACTTTTCTGTATGAGACAGATTTGTTTATCAAGTCTTCGACTTTGGGTCATAGCAACTCTTGGTTTTGAGTGAGATCAGCTAAGGGAATCAAGTGCGTAGTATCCTGCTGGGATCAGAGACGTAAGGAGCGAAACTGTACCTTGAATCAGTTTGAGATTGATTAGGGTTCAACTACAGTCCAGTCTGAAGTTCATGGGTAGTAGGCTAGTGTATGTAGCGGCTTAATACAGTGTGGTGTTCAAATCTGGACTAGGTCCCGGGGTTTTCTGCATTTGCGTTTTCCTCGTTAACAAAATTATTGTGTCTGTGTTATTTCTTTTCCGCATTATATTTTGTTATATAATTGAAATATCACAGGTTGTGCGTTGAATCGATCAATTGTTATATCCAACCCTTGTTTGGTTATTGAAATTGATTGATCCTTGGTCTTTGGTATCGTTCAAGTGGTTTCACATAATAATCAGGCTCGCGGATTTCTATCTGTTTGATTTGCTGATTACATTGTGAAACAGAGATATAAACTCTTTGATATACTTTTTTCTAGATTGAGTCTAATGATAGACGCATTTATGTGTCTATTTTCATCTCTATTGTGTATATTTTTAGTACCCATTTTTGTACTAATGTTGGTATTTTATCCCTTTGTAGGTATTTTTGGGGAATAAACATTTTTGGGAAAATTGGCTCGAAAAGTTGCTAAAGGCTCCTGGGAGGACACTTGCTATTCGGACTCTCATTTTGGATAAGGGGTAACCCATTTCCAAGCAGCTGCTAAGCACAGACCGGCACTGGATAGGGGGAGGTCAAATTTCTTCTCAAATTTTCAAAACAGATTTTGGCGGGATTTTTTTTACAGAAAACAGAAATTTTCTGTTTGGATTTTGGATGATTTTTAAGACGATTCAAGGGCTGATTTTCGTTGGGTTAACTCTGTTAAGGATAAACAAGTATGGTATGGGCTGTAGAATCGATTAAACAGGGATAGAAATCCGTGTTGGAGCAAAACAGGGAGAATTCACAGTTTGAGTTATTTTCGGTTTACAAAAGAATTTGTGAAGAGTTTACGGCAAGATAGGAGTGTATGGAGTCCTTATTCAGTCCTGAGAGAGTTTGAGAGAGTTTGGAAACCAAGTTAACGCGTAAAAAGAAGATTAAAATCCCATAACGTGCGGTGAAGAAAAAAACGAAAATATTTGGATTAACTCGAGAGATTTTGTGTTTGGAGGCTATATATAGGTTGATTCGAGTCATATTTAGAGGTACGAACAATTTGGGGGAGTTTGGAGAAGTTTAGAGCTATAGAGAAGCGAGAAAAAAATCAACAGAGTCGAGTTCAGAACTTTCCTGCTGCTGCTGAGAAGAAGAAGAAGACGAAGAACATTAGACTTTCGGAATCAGTCGCAGTGGCAGACTTATTTTCAGTGACAACGAGGTACGGTCGCATCTTCCTGCAGTCACCGAAGCTCTTCAGCAACGACTCGGACTTCTGTTTTAGACCTTCAGCAACTACAGAATCCGCTGCTTAGCACTTTTCACTCTTTTAATCAACTTTTGAACACCAAATATGTATTTTGAGCAAGTGATTAATATGAGGAGCTAAACCCCTTAGCCGAGGCGACGGAGGAAGCCATTGTTCCATGAAAAGTGGTATAATTCTATTTTAATATTTATTGCAATTATTTTACATGATTATTTGCATAGAACTTAAAAGAAAAATTGGTTTTTATTGAGTAGTTGTGAAGTGTTTTGATGGGACATGCTTAGTTTTAATACTTTTGATGTTTCATGCTTCGTGCTTACAATTATTACTTCAAAAATCTATTAGAGGCAAATATTAGAATCACTTTAAAGAAGAATATTGCATGAATATTGATTAGAGTTTATCAATTAATTGGTCAATGGTGGAATCCAAAGTCTCGGTATTTTCTTATTATTGTCAAAACAATTCTATTTAATTTTCGAAAATCCTTCACAAGTTCGAGCAACGAACCTTTTTACCACTACAACTATAAAACGACATCATCTAACTGTCTAGTTGATTCTCTAGAATGTATATTGGAGTTTGTCTATTCAGATTGCCAAACGAAATATTGGGTGTGGTTGTTAAACCCCCTCTTTTTCAATTGGTATCCGAGCAGGCAAACACATTAAATACCTTATAAGTCTGTGTTTGTAGCAATCTGAATATGGATAGAATTGCTATCTCTGATAAAAACATTACCAGAAATAAAAAGTTTGTTTCTATAAAATCTATCAAAGAGAAAGATTTGTCGATCTCGAATATAGACGATCTTAGTGTTCCTATGAAACAGACTCCCATTGACAAGTGTTACCCGGATTACATTACTGACGAGTCTGACTCTGAAGTTGAAAGGGAAGCAGCCAAATAGAGTGCAGTGATTCTAAAACTTGTTAGAATCCAGGCCGATGATGTCAACTGGTTGAAAAACAAAGTCAATGTCCTTGTTGGTATGGTAAATGAGCGTGACTCTCTTCTAAAGGTCATTCGTGATGAAATCGCCTCAGTCTGTTCTTCACGAACTCAGCTTGAGGGACATCTCAAAGGGGATGCTTTGGAAACTGAACTTATGTTGAGTAAACTCTCTATTCAAGAATGTTCCAAGAAGTCCACTATACCAACTGCTTCTGAGTTAACTGGAAAAATTTCTGTTCAGAAGCAAAATCAAAATCCCTTCCTGGTGGAAAAGATGTGCCTGTGTCTTCCTCTAACCAAGGAATATCCACATCACTTGGAAGGAAGATATCTCCCAATGATGGTATTAAGATTGTTCTGACTAATCACTCAGGTGATCAGAAAGTGTGTCTCTTTTGTGACTCAAAAGGACATGGTGAACAAAAGAGGAAATCTAGGTTGAATGACAATTCTATTGATCGTCTTCAGCACAACTTAGATTTAATTCTCTTTTGTGACTCAAAAATTAGTACTCACCCTGTGTACCCTACCAGGAAAGTCAGTTCGGTGTGTTCCTCAAATGTTCAATTGCAAAACAGTCTTCCTAAACCATTTCTTTCAAGAAGAACTCATGGTTTTTCTTCTATCAAAAAGGGAGATAATGTTGTTCAAGATGTGAAAAGGGTACCAGAAGAAGGAAGCAAAAATGTAGAGATGGAAGACAACCTAAAAATGATAATTAAAGGTTATAAAGAGATTATTAACAGGCTGTCAAGTCCCTCTAGACAAATTTCTTCAGGTAAGAGTAAAAACTATGCGTCGTATTTTGATGATAGTAAATTTTATGATAACTTTTCGCATCATATTGGTTTTCCTCCAAAGTTCAGAAGAAAGAGGTTTAACCGAAAGCAATGTTCATTTGATTAGCTCAAGGCTCATACTTGTGCTAATTAATCACAAGGTTGAAATCTCACTCACAAAAATTCCTGGTTGAGTGAGATATATTCAGGTATACTTGTTGGCAAAGTGTTTTCTGATTCTCTAGCTATTTTCTTATCGTTCATTGCCGGATTATTCACAAACATTTTTTGCACAAGTATGTGTGTGCTTTTTTTTCTTTTTTAATTTCTTCTTGAAATATTAGGTGTGTCAAAAATGTTACTCTTATGCTCTAAATTTTTCTCTGATGAGAATGTAAAATTTATTGAGCTTGTGAAATTTGTCACGTAGCAAAACATTCTTGAACAAACAGTTTTCCTATTTTTTATTATTCACTCTTGGGTATTTTCTGGCTATGGGTCAAGTTGGTATTCGTACGGGTACCCACGTTACTTGTAACGGACTAACTTTGGAAACCCTAAATTCTGACTCCTTGAGAAACCATTTAAATACCAAAACCTGGTGCTTGAGCACGCATACTTCATGCTATTTTTTCTATCAAGAATGGCATCGCATTCGGAAACTTGTAACTTTGCAAAAGGTTTTATTGATAAGGGTTATGGTTTTGAAGAAGATGAGAAAAGAACACTTGCGGAAGTTAATGACACCTCTACTCAATCTCCTGAAAATTCAGACTTTGAGGATGATGAAGAGATTTCTACTGAAGTTGTTCAAGATTTTATCAGTCAGTTTAACGATGCAAAACTGCTTCTTGTTGATACCCTAAGAAATCTTGATATGTTAAGAACTGAGTTGAAAAAGGTTAACTCTGACCTTGCTCTCATGAAAACACATGTTAAGGATCGTCTCAAGAATAATATCTTGTCCAAAGATGCAGTCGATACCATCTGTCACAAGCTTGAAGATCTTGAAACCCATGAAGTTTCTATACGTGAATGCTGATCTTTGCTTGTGATCCATTTGGTATTAGATTTGTTTTTAGGATTATTTTTGATTCAATGTCTAGGAAACTTCTTATGAGAATTTATTATTGTGTTTTTAAGAAGGATAACTAGGGTTTTGGAATAGCCATTATTGTGAGTACACATAGCTATTGCCAACGTTTTCATCTTGCAATGTTTTTAGATTTATTTGTTTAAATTCTAAAGTTTATTTGGAAGATGATTTTTGCAGTATTAATCTTTTTGGTTTTATATATTGCAAATTGTTATGGGATATGTTGTTTACATCCGTGAACCTTGACTGTCCCATACTTGTTCAAAAGTTATCTCTATTATATGTCGGTATGAAAGTATTGATAAAAGATAGAATGAACTTTTGACTACAAAAGTTAAGCCTTTTATGTCATTATGCCAATATTGATGGAAGAATGGATGAATTTTTGTTTACAAAGATTAAGTCTACTACATGTCATTATGCAAATAGTGATGAAAAATAAAATGAATCTTTGATTATTCTACAGTATTTGTCTTTCCCTGATCCACATCTTTGTGCATATACTATGTCGCTCTGTAAGTTCTCTTATGTTGAGCATGACCAATTGAATTGATCATTTTCCTCGTGGTTAATTCAGTTGAGTTTTTTGGATACAAATTCATATTTTTATGTGATTTGTTAATGTCCAAAAAATCTTTATTTTCATGTAAAAGTAAGGTCGCTCTTGTTGTTCTTTCGAGAATGAAATTTTACGGGGGAGAGTTCTTAATTGAACTTGTGCTTAGTTGCCAAATCTTTGTGGGGAGTGCGGCTGTGGAATATTGTAGGGGTCATCTTGTATCTTTATAAACTCCTTGATGAATGCATTTAGTTTCGGCTATTTGATGGCATCTAAACAAGTTGGTATGTTATTCTCTTTTAGTCATGAAGTATCTCTATGAAAATTTCATGAGGATCCCACTAGTTTCTGTACCTTTGCCAATTTATATTGACAAAAAGGGGGAGAATTAATGTGTAGTTCACACTACAAATACATATGGTTTACGGATCATTATGTAAGGGGGAGTGGTTTTCATGTTGAGATGAAGTATTGACTAAGGGGGAGTGATACATATCACCATAGTATTATTGTCAAAGTAGTGATACAATTTGACTTTGATTTTGTATAATGATACTATGACAATGTATAACAATGATTGAGAGAAACTGTTTTCTCATTGTTATAGCTACGGATCTTCAACAACAATGATGCGGAATTGAACACATTTGGAATCATATGAGTACTTGGAAGTGATGAAGATTTCGAGTAATGTTGAAGAACCAAGGAGATCAAGCATTTGGATGAGAAGCTACAAATTCTATTTATTTTGTAATCCATATGTATTGATAGTTTTATCACTAAAATTGACAAAGGGGGAGATTGTTATAGCACTGCTCGGTCAAACTCACAAGCGTTGCTATCTCAAGCTTGTTTGTCAATGTTGGTGATCAAAACTATAAGTCTTGATTTCTAGTCTACTTATAGTAATGTCTCGGACTAGGATAGAATGTGTAGTTGAGCATTAGACTTCACGGCGTTCATAAATAAAGACGAAGAACTACTAAGGCAATCTTGTGGAACTTCATCAACAAAAGGTATGTGGAGACTAAAACTCATCCATCACTTGGAAAGTCTATTTCTACTCTATCTCCTATATTGAGACAAAAGTCGTATTACTATATAGTTGTCGATTTTACACATTTGAGATTTCGAGCTGAGTTTAACTCGCTTACATATTTCTCGGAATATGTGTTGGTAAGCTTTCGCTTCAACCAAGTTCATCTTATACTCTTGACGAAAGTCAAAAGATGATCATGTGAAAATCGCCGAGTAACATCGTACATGGTTTGTGTGATATAATCATTTGATGTAGACTTGGAATGTTTCGTTATAATTATTTCAATAACTTGAAAATTGCTTTGATGCTAATAGTGTGTTAAAATGGCTATTGTCATCCTCTAAGAAAGTTTCAATGATTGAAATAAGAGTTTAGAATACTTAACCATCATTGGATTATAAACATAGTGTGCTTTCTTGCATGTATGTGATCCATGACCGGAACTAAAGTATGCATACCCGTATGCATACTTGTAGTTGTGAAATTCCATGTACCAAGTACACATACCGGTACGCATACTTGCGTAAGGTATAGGTCCGGGAATTTCTGCTGGGTTTTGGAAGTGTACCAAGTATGCGTACCCGTTTGCATACTGGCGAACCCAAACTCAGACCGGCTACTTAAGTATGCGTACCCATTTGCATACTTGAGTGGTTAAAGTTCTAAAATCGGTTGGTACATGACTAATACATTTATATATTAAGGAATGCATTCTTTGCAAACCGTGGCTATAATGTTCATGAATTGATTCGAGTGAATCAAACCGATTTTGCTTCAATTGTGTTCTTGTATACTTCTATTAGAATATAACAATTGAACAACTCTTTAACTAGTTTCATTTGAGTCATTTGAACTAGTTATGGTTAAGATGAATAAGGTTGATATGAGAGTGTTCATATAGCTAACCTCGGTTAACTACGGTTGAGCCAACATGGTGTACACGTTTAGGTACGGTTACTAAACCTAAATAAGGGTACATTTCATTTGTGTATAACAAGCTAAGTTCGATCTAACGGTTGAAAGATATTAGCTTGAATCTAATCAGGTTTTCATCTAAAGGTGAATATTGAATGCTTTGTTACCAAGGTAACTTAGATTGCAAACCCTGATTTGAAAACTATATAAAGGAGAACTCTAGCAACTGGGAAACCTAATCCCCATACCTCATGTGTGATACTAGTTGTATAAGCTAGAGTCGATTCTCCTTTAACCTTAGGTTTTTCACGAAACCCTGTAGGTTAACGACTTAAAGACTTCATCAGGATTGTGAAGCCAGACCCAACTATTTTCTCTGTAGTTGCGTGATCTGATCTTGTTGTTTCTATCGTATTTGAGTACTATCTTCTCTAAGATTGGCTCGATATTTAATCTCCAATAGAAAAGATAAAAAGTAGTCACAAATATCTTCGTCTCATCGTTTTTGATTCAACAATATCTTGTTTTGCTACTGTACGATTAAGATTATTGTGATGTGATTGATATTTCTTGGCTGTTCTTCGGGAATATAAGTCCTGTATATCAATTGTATCCTGTTCACCTTGATTTATCAAAAGACGGAATAAAACTCGTAGGTATTTCTGTGGGAGACAGATTTATCTATTCCTATAGACTTTTCTGTGTAAGACAGATTTGTTTATCAAGTCTTCGACTTTGGGTCGTAGCTACTCTTGGTTGTGGGTGAGATCAGCTAAGGGAATTAAGTGCGTAGTATCCTGCTGGGATCAGAGACGTAAGGAGAGCAACTGTACCTTGAATCAGTGTGAGATTGATTAGGGTTCAACTACAGTCCAGTCCGAAGTTCATTGGTAGTAGGATAGTGTCTGTAGCGGCTTAATACAGTGTGGTGTTCAAATCTGGACTAGGTCCTTGGGTTATTCTGCATTTGCGTTTTTCCTCGTTAACAAAATTCTGGTGTCTGTGTTATTTCTTTTCCGCAATATATTTTGTTATATAATTGAAATATCACAGGTTGTGCGTTGAATCGATCAATTGGGAAATCCAACCTTTGTTTGTTGATTGAAATTGATTGATCCTTGAACATTGGTCTTTGATACCGTTCAAGTTATTCCTCTTATATTCAATCGGGCTCGCAAATTCCTATTTGCTGATTACGGATTGAATTAAGAGATAGAGATATAAAACTCTTTGATATACTTTTCTTTAGATTGAGTCTGACTGTCTAGTTGATTCTCTTGAAAGTATATTTGAGTTTGTCTATTCAAATTGCTAAACGAAATATTGGGTGTGGTTGTTAGACCCCCTCTTTTTCACCTGATTTCAAGACTATATAAGGGAGAACTCTAGCAACTGGAAAACCTAATCCCCACACCTCCTGTATGATACTAGTTGTGATTAAAGTCGATTCTCCTTTAACCTAGGTTTTTCCTAAAACCATTATAGGTTAACGACTTAAAGACTTCATTCGGATTCTGAAGCCAGACCCAACTATTTTCTCTGTAGTTGTGTTTTCTTATCTTACTTGTTCTATCGTATTGAGTACTATCTTCTTTAAGATTTGCTCGAGATTTATCTCCGATAGGTAAGATATAAAAAGTAATAACAAAGCTCTTCGTCTCATTCTTTGTGATTCCACAATAACTTGTTCTACTACCATATAGTTAAGTTATTGCGAGGTGATTGATATTTCTATGCTGTTCTTCAGGAATATAAGACCGGATTATCAATTGGTTCCTGTTCACCTTGATTTATCAAAAGATGAAACAAAAACTGCATAAGTACTTCTGTGGGAGACAGATTTATCTATCAGAATAGACTTTTCTATGGGAGACAAATTTGTTTATAAAGTCTTCGACTTTGGGTTATAACAACTCTTAGTTGTGGGTGAGATCAGCTAAGGGAATCAAGTGTGTAGAGTCCTGCTGGGATTCAGAGGCGTAAGGAACGCGACTGTACCTTAATCGGTGTGAGACTTGGTTAGGGCTCAACTACATTCCAGTCTTAAGTTAACTTTTAGTAGGCTAGTATATGTAGCGGCTTAATACAGTGTGGTGTTCAAATATGGACAAGGTCCCGGGGTTTTTCTGCATTTGCGGTTTCCTCGTTAACAAAAGTTATGGTGTCTGTATTATTTCTTTTTCGCATAATATTTGTTTATATAATTGAAATATCACAGGTTGTGCATAGTTCAATCAATTGGTAAATCCAACCTTTGGTTGTTGATTGAAATTGATTGACATTTGAACATTGGTTTTTGGTACCTTTCAAGTTGTTTCTCATAATAATCAGGCTCACGGTTTTCTATCTGTTTGATTTTCTGATTACTTTGAGAAACAGAGATATAACTCTTGGATGTATTTCCTCTATTGAGTCTGACTGTCTAGTTGATTATCTTGGAATTATATTGGAGATAGTCCATACAGATTTCCGAACGAAATATTGGGTGTGGTTGTTAGACCCCCGCTTTTTCAATTGGTATTGTTGATACATGAAAAATGGTACCCCTTAACGGGTTCAGGGTGCCCCTAGGAAGGGAGGTGAACCTAGTATGAGAAGTGGGGACTTGGGGACTGGGCCCAAGTCCAATAAGAAAATACCCATGAGATAGGAGGGATAAAGGAGGAATTAACAAATAAGGAAGAGGTTATATTAAGGAATGGCATTAGGAGTAATTAAGGAGGTTTAGGACATGTGTCATGATGTCATAAAAGGATGGACTTTTGGGAAACTATATATAAAGAAGGACAAGGTACAATGGAAAGGCAACTCTCTCTCTTACTATTCCCAGTAAAGTGAGGTCACTTGGTGAGACTAGGACGGGTAGAACCAAAATCAAATTCACCCCTGGCGACCACACCCGGAGGCTCGTGCCTAGCTCATCATGACACACCTAGGAAGCATTACTCCAGGCGCGGTAGAAAATCAAGTGACTAATCGGCCTATCAACATCGATGAGGTAACATTGGAAGACGATGATAGCGAAGAGGAAACACTGGCCCAGGATGCTATCAAACAATCAACGAGAAATGGATCTCAAAACAGAGAGGTAATAACAACACAAGGGTAGAACACGCGAGCGAGCCAGCTACTGAACCCACGTCGCCAGCCCTGCAAGACATGCAGAAAGAACTAGAAGAACGCTTACAAAGAAGGCATGAGCTTGAAGACTGGATAACACAAGCAGTAATAGCGGGACAAAGTGCTACTGAAGGAACGACAAAGGACGAAGGGAACAAAAATGACAAGACAACGGCGACGTCACAGGAAGAAATTGCAAATTACTTGGAGCAAAATTACCACGTGATAAAACAAGACAATCACTGCCGCGTAAGCAGTCCATACCCAGCAAACATCCGAGAATACCAATACCCTGAGGACTACACTTCCCCAAAATTCAAGACATACGATGGACAAGGGAACGCGCGAGAACATCTCAGCCGATTCCTATCAGCAATGAACGACAGGGCTTCCGATGGAAAACTATGTCTAAGGGAATTCCCCAAGTCGCTCACAGGCACGGCATTCACCTGGTATGATAACTTAAAAGCGGAAAGTGTGGATTCTTGGCCAAATATTTCCACGCTCTTCCTTGGGAAATTCTATTCAGGCAAGAGGAAAATCATGGCAATAGACTTGAGTAAGAGTGGAGAACGGATATGAGAAGAGATAGGAAAGTACATCCTGCGGTTCATGCGCTTAGCACTAGACTGTCATGAAGACATCAATGAAGGAACGTTTGTTGAAATATGTGTGCGAGGAATGATCCCAGCTTTCAAAGGGAGTTTGATCAATTTCAGATTCCTGACTTTTGTTGAGCTAGAAGAGGCAGCCGAGAGGATCGCTGACTGCGTGGAAGAAACACCTATAGACCCTGCTTGGCGTCACACAGTTAACACCGTATCAGAGACACCACGCAACGTAAGACCCAACACCAATAAGGAGAGAAGAGACCAGTTCCAAACCGTCAGTGGAAGCCAGGTAAGAAACGGATGGACCAGGCGCGACTTCACCCCACCACCCCCACTACCATGCAGCAGAGAACACGCAGTCGAATTACTAAACCAGTGGGTCATCGGAAAGAAAATCCAGCTGCCCCCGACAGTAGTAGACGTCAATAAAATGGATAAGAACTCCGTTAAGTACTTCTTCTACCATCGAAGGTTGGGACACCCGACAGAAGAATGCTTTGCCATAAGGAGCATATTTGAACGTAGGCGCGCATCTGGGGAGCTTGAAGGAACTAAGCAGGCGATCGAGTACGACCCCTTCCCTCGTCACTAAATAAAGATAAAGCGGGAGGGAAAGAACACGAAAGAAAAAGACTATAAATTGTAAACGGCTCCCTTTTCATGGTAAGAATAATCTTTTTGGAATTCGCGAGCAACATGATGTGAAAGGGTCACAGGAATGCCAAAGGCGCCTAGTTGACGAATCTTCAAAAGGCCATGGGAATGCCAAAGGCGCCCAAATAGGCTGACAAATTCACAAAAGGCTACGGGAACGCCAAAGGCGCCCGGACGGCTGAGAAATCTACAAAAGGCCATGGGAATGCCAAAGGCGCCCAAATAGGCTGACAAATTCACAAAAGGCTACGGAAACGCCAAAGGCGCCCGGTCGACTGACAAATCTACAAAAGGTCATGGGAATGCCAAAGGCGCCCAAATAGGCTGACAAATTCACAAAAGGCTACGGGAACGCCAAAGGCGCCCGGTCGGTTGAAAAATCTACCAAAGGCCATGGGAATGCCAAAGGCGCCCAAATAGGCTGACAAATCTATAAAAGGCCATGGGAATGCCAAAGACGCCCAAATAGGCTGACAAATTCACAAAAGGCCACGGGAACGCCAAAGGCGCCCGGTCGGCTGAAAAATCTACAAAAGGCCATGGGAATGCCAAAGGCGCCCAAATAGGCTGACAAATCTACAAAAGGCCATGGGAATGCCAAAGGCGCCTAAATAGGCTGACAAATTCACAAAAGGCTACGGGAACGCCAAAGGCGCCCGGTCGGCTAACAAATCCACAAAAGGCCACGGGAATGCCAAAAGCGCCCAAATAGGCTGACAAATCTACAAAAGGCTACGAGAATGCCAAAGGCGCCCGGTCGGCTGACAAATCTACAAAAGGCCATGGGAACGCCAAAGGCGCCCAATAGGCTGACAAATCCACAAAAGGATATGGGAACGCCAAAGGCGCTTGATTAGCCGACAAATCTACAACAGGCTATACGAGTGCAAAAAGGAGAGCAGGCGCGTTCTATCAACGCCCACCCATCCCACCGCATCTTTCTGATAAAAAGAAAGGGGGAGTAGGCGCGTTCTATCAACGCCCACCCATCCCACCGCATCCTTCTGATAAAAAGAAAGGGGGAGTAGGCGCGTTTCATCAACGCTCACCCATCCCACCGCATCCCTTTGATAAAAATAAAGGGGGAGTAGGCACGTTCTATCAACGCTCACCCATCCCACCGCATCCTTCTGATAAAAAGAAAAGAGGGGTAGGCGCGTCCCTTCAACGCCCACCCATCCTACCACATCCTTCTGTTAAAAAAAAGAGAGAGGGGAGTAGGCGCGGTATAAAAACGCTCATCCAACCCCGTACATTCTCCCAAAACAAAAAGAAGAGAACCATGAACAGTTAATATTTCATGGAATCATGAATAAACAAGAAACACCAACAATGAATTAATAGTTACAAAAAAAACACCACACCAATATCCCACAAGTCATAAAAAGATAACAACACAACAAATAAATCATTCGAGAGACAAAGGTCCAACATAACCAACCAAAGAAAAACAAAGGGAAAGACAACGCAAAGAGGAAGCGTGTTGAGCAGACTAAAGCTTAGTCAACTCTCGCCGTTTCTCCTCAAGCTCCGCATGAACTGCTGCTTCCGCGGTCTCAGCACATAGCACCTCATCGTTAGCCACCCCAACATTAACGAGCAATTGATTCAGTACCTCCTTCTTACTAGCAGTCGCCTCAGAGCGCTTCTTAAACTCCTTCTCTATCTTAGAAATCTGACTTGTAAGTCGGCCATGAGGGTCATTACGACTCTTCACCTTCAACAACAATTCCTCCAACCATTGTATCGGGAAGTGGACGTTGACCGCTGACCGAATAGCAGTCTCCCAGCTACGCATCGTCGGCGCGTCCACAGGATCCTCCCCTACACGCGTGAGTTTGTCGGCAATCTCCAAGAGGTTTTTAGTCATGTAGCACAAAATGCGAACATCCAAGAGACCTGCTTTTGCCATATGATCACCACCATGCTCCATAATGTCTCTATAAGCAGCAGCATGAACGGTGGGCACCCAAAAGCCATGAACGAGTGTGTGAGTTTTAGGATCCACTCCAGCCTCGGTAGCACTCACCACCAACGGGAAACGAAGCTGCGCGTCCTCAGGATTTGCTGGCACAACGGGGACGACTGGTACGTCAGGAACAGGAACATTAGTTTGCTTCTCCGTAGGAGCAGAAGAACCACTACCATCCATCGGGCACGCTTAGTAGACCCATCGCCACTGGGGACTACGCGCCGCACACCGTTTGTATCGGGCTTAGCAGTCTCCTTACGTTGTTTACCCATATCCTAGCGCCAATTACGAAACTTTAGCAAACAAACAAACAAAAAAAAAGAGAAGAAGAAAAAGAAGCAAAAAGGGACAAGAAACTAACCTCAGGAATCGATGAATCAAAAGGGATGTCAGCGAGCTTAGGACGAGATGCGGAAGAACTAGTAGACGACTCAGAATCACTAGAAGAGCCTGAAAAATGAGAGATGAGCACCATTGCGGAAAATAACTTGGATTTATAATAAAAAACGGGGAGAAGTGGGAGAAAGAGAGAGGAAAGAAGAATGATAAGAACGAAGACACGTATTAAATAGAAAGTTACCCGCAGGATCATTAACGGTTAATGCCATGTGGTATGAGGACCCACCAAAAACTGATCGACTAGACTCAGATGGGCTCATTGATTGCAGAACGACACTAGGGGACACCGGAGGTCCACCACTAGCATGAACAGTCTCAGCCCAAAGAGGATGAACTGATAATATGTGAAGGTATGAAGAGACCCAACTAGTCCCCGAGGGAAGTTTGATCCCGAGGTCTCTCAACTGATCTACAAACGGGGGAGTCGGACTGCTGCTTACGCTCCCAGGAGGTTGTGACGCGCTCCTCCGACGACTATGCTGAGACTGCAATGATGAGATATTAGCGGAAGAAAAAGGGTGCGGAGCAGACAACTTAGCTGCCTCTCGCATAGCCTTCTTTGCAAGGCTCTTCTCAGTCCAATCACAATCAGGCATGTTCAGGTACTATTCCATTACATAAGAAGGGGCCTGATTTGAAGACTATATAAGGGAGAACTCTTGTGTGATACTAGATGCGACTAGAGTCGATTCTCCTTTAACCTAGGTTTTTCCTAAAACCATTATAGGTTAACGACTTAAAGACTTCATTGAGATTCTGAATCCAGACCCAACTATTTTCTCTGTAGTTGCATGTTCTGATCTTACTTGTTCTATCGTATTAAGTACTATGTTCTCTAAGATTTGCTCGAGATTTATCTCTGATAGGTAAGATATAAAAAGTAATCACAAAGCTCTTTGTCTCATTCTTTGTGATTCCACAATAACTTGTTCTACTACCATATAGCTAAGTTATTGTGAGGTGATTGATATTTCTAGGTTGTTCTTCGGGAATATAAGACCGGATTATCAATTGGTTCCTGTTCACCTTGATTTATCAAAAGACGGAACAAAAACTTCATATATACTTCTGTGGGAGACAGATTTATCTATAAGAATAGACTTTTCTGTGGGAGACATATTTGTTTATAAAGTCTTCGACTTTAGGTCGTGGCAACTCTTAGTTGCGAGTGAGATCAGCTAAGGGAATCAAGTGCGTAGAGTTCTGCTGGGATTCAGAGGTGTAAGGAACGCGACTGTACCTTAATCGGTGTGAGACTTGGTTAGGGATCAACTACATTCTAGTCCGAAGTTAACTTGTAGTAGGCTAGTGTCTGTAGCGGCTTAATACAGTGTGGTGTTCAAATCTGGACTAGGTCTCGGGGTTTTTCTACATTTGCGGTTTCCTCGTTAACAAAACTTATAGTGTCTGTGTTATTTCTTTTCCGCATTATATTTGTTTATATAATTGAAATATCACAGGTTGTGTGTAGTTCAATCAATTGGTAAATCCAACCTTTGGTTGTTGATTGAAATTGATTGACACTTGAACATTGGTTTTTGGTACCGTTCAAGTTATTTCTCATAATAATCAGGGTCACGAATTTCTATCTGTTCGATTTGCTGATTAATTTGAGAAACAGAGATATAACTCTTGGATATATTTCCTTGATTGATTCTGACTGTTGATTCTCTTGGAATTATATTGGAAATAGTCTATACAGATTGCCAAACGAAATATTGGGTGTGGTCGTTAGATCCCGCTTTTTCAGGCACGACTCTACGTGAGATGATACTTGAAAATGACGTAAGGTATTACAATTCTTTCTATATAAGGTCAACATTGTCACGTATGTATACTCCCTTCACAGAATCAAATTATCAAAAAAACACTAGAGATCCACATTTGCGAAAAGATAATTTCAAAGAGTTAATTATGGAAGATGGGAATGAAACTACTCCAGAGAAGAAGCTTTTTCTCAAACAAGTTTTTTTTGGTATATTTTTATCTATTATTTTTAATTAATATTAGTCTTATTTTCGGTCCCTATAAAGTTCTAATATGTTGTTAATTCCTCATTGTTCTTTAACATCTACTCAAGAACTATCGGAGCAACACCTGCACAAGATGATAAAAGACTTAAACCTAAGTAGAGAAATAATAATGTCATGGTCTCGCGAAAAACAAGAGAAAATCCGGAAGGATGAGAAGTTTCATGAAAAAACAGCATCAACTTCTGGCACTCGCGAGAAAATAAAATTATATGGTTACTCATCTAGTTCTGTGTAGATAAAACTTGATTTTGTCACTTACTGTATTCATTTTGAACTTGTATCTTTATCAAAGGAATGCTTCCTTCAGTTTGGTTAATAAGGAATGCTTACTAACCGAACACGTTCAACTGCTGCAGCTGAGTGTATATCACCATCACCTGATCAGACTGCAACGACATCTTCAACTCCTGACGAAGTTGATCTCTAACTTGGGTTGTACTAGCCTTCAAATGAAGGAAGCAGCGGTTTAAGTGTTATTCTTATCTACTCCGAATGAGATTCAGATCCTACCAGTATTACTAAATTTATAGTGCTAAAGTTAATTTACCAGCACTATTACTTAATTATCATCACCACATAATGTTTTTAGATGTTACTAACGCACAAGCTTAAGTTTATATTTATGGGGCTTATATTTGTTGGTATGGGCTCATATTTTTTTTCATGTTTATTTCAAAAATCCAGTATGGGGACTGTGTTATAAGCCACAGTGATGTCTTCTAACGTTAAATTAAGTTTGTGTAAGCTAACAATTGAAACATTAGAACAATTATACAAAAAATGGAAATCTGAAAAGAAGTGAATGATGACAGCTCAGGAATGTCATGGGATATTACTAATTAAAATTTACATGTCATCCTTTGCATCTATCTTTCAACTTAAACAATTTAACAATTCGAATGGTAACGAATACTGATATATATATATATATATATTTTGTTGTAGACAAAGATAATTAAGAGAGATATAAAAGAAATTCTTATTAATCGATATCTCTTTCGTACATAAATTGGCTCTATTTATAGGCTAAACAAAGAGAGAGGAAATTTATCACAATAACGTTTAGAATGCATACATGCAACTAAATGTGTGGTTATACATTAGTGAATGGCATGCATACATGCATCCATTATAGTAATATTGGTCCGCACACATGCTTATGTATTAAATCCTACAACACTCCCCCTTGTGTGGTCCAAATGTAATATTCCTTTTGATGCTTCCTCGTCGATCAAATAAAAATCCAGTGGGACAAATCCTTAACGTAGTTCTTCACATGTATTGTTTCACATGTTGTGCTTTTATTGTAATGTTTTACATGTAATTCATCACATGTAATATTATCCTCAAAAGGCAATGTGTCTCAGTCAATTGCCTCATTAAAACCTCATCAGGAAAACCCAGAGGGATAAAACCTGAACTAAGGGAAAAAACCTTATAATACGGTTGGACTCGCACATGTTGCCTCGTTAAAACCTTGACAAGGAAAAAACCTAATGGGAAATGATAATCTCAACCGGGGAGTCATAAACCTAGTGTTGTTGTTTCCTCATTTAAAAAACCTTACCGAGTAACAAAACCTATTGGGACAAAACAAACTCGGTGAAGGGAAAAGAGTTCAACAAACACTTCCCATGATATCGACATCTCCCCCTGATTGCATTCAAGGGAGTTCAGACAATTTTGTTAGTCCGATACTTTTGACATGCTTTTCGAAAGTTGATTTAGGCAATGACTTTGAAAATAGGTCTGCCTCATTCTCATCAGATTTTACTTGACTGACTTGAATTTTCAAAAGAGACTGTTGTTGTTGATTGTAAAAGAACTTTGGTGATATGTACTTCATATTATCACCCTTAATGTACCCTTGCTTCATATGTTCGATGCAAGCTGCATTATCCTCATAAATGCAAGTTGGCTCATCAATGGTAGAACTCATACCACATGTCCTTCGAATGTGTGTAATGGTATACTTTAACCATACACACTCACGAACCGTATCGTGTAAGGCAATGATCTCAGAGTGGTTCGTGGAGGTAGCCACAAGAGTCTGTTTGGTAGATCTCCAAGATATTGATATGTTTCTAATAGTAAACACATAACTAGTTTGTGATTGACATTTATGTGGGTCGGAGAGGTACCCAGCATCAGCAAAACCAACCCATACATTGTTTGGAGTTTAAGTGTAGGGAGTTGCATTTCCATTAGCAGTCCTTTTTACTTCCTCATAGGGATAAAATAAACCCATGTCAATGGTTCCTTTTAGTTATATGAAAACATTCTTTATACCATTCCAATGACGCTGCGTAGGCGCTGAGATGTATCTAGCTAACAAGTTCACTGAGAATGATATATCAGGTCGAGTTCATTGCGCTAAGTACAATAATGCGCTTATTTCACTTAGGTAGGGAATTTCATCTCCCAATAACTCTTCGTCATCTTCCTTGTGACGAAAAGGATCCCTTTGTACATCTAAACTTCGACCAATCATGGGAGTGCTAGCAGGATGCACCTTGTCTATATTGAATTGCCTGAGTATCTTATAGACATATGCAGACTGGTGGATTAATATTCCACAATCTCGGTGTTCTAGTTCAAGTCCTAGACAAAACCGAGTTTTCCCAAGATCTTTCATCTCAAATTCAGATTTCAGATAGCTTGCGGTTTCTCTTATTTCATCAGGAGTACCTATTATGTTCATATCATCAACATAAACAACTATAATTGCAAATCCGGAACTCGGTTTCTTTATAAATACGCAGGGGAACAATTCATTATTTGTATATATATCCCTTCCCAATCAAATAATCACTTAGACGGGTATACCACATCCGCCCGGATAGCTTTAATCCGTAAAGTGAACGTTTTAACTGAATTGCAAACGTACTTCGTGGTTTATATTTACTTGATTCGGGAAATGGAAGGCCATCTGGCACTTTCATGAATATCTCTATATCAAGATCCCCATAGACATATGCGGTAACCACCACATCCATAAGCTGCATTTCAAGTCCTTCTGAAATTACTAAGCTAACTAAGTAGCTGAACGTTATGACGTCCATTACAGGAGAGTATATTTCTTTGTAATCAATCCCAGGGAGTTGTGAGAAACCTTGCGCTATAAGGCGAGCCTTATACCTTAAGACTTCGTTCTTCTCATTATGCTTTCTGACAAATACCCATCTATGTCCTACAGGCTTTACACTTGGTGGGGTTAGCACTACCGTACCAAATACCTGTCTTTTTGCCGGTGAATCTAATTCATCCTGGATTGC
The DNA here is from genome assembly GCA_023531105.1 of Papaver atlanticum. Lineage (NCBI taxonomy): Eukaryota > Viridiplantae > Streptophyta > Magnoliopsida > Ranunculales > Papaveraceae > Papaver > Papaver atlanticum. The sequence continues at coordinate 51,828 of JAJJMB010004754.1, read as the reverse complement.
ATCTCTCAATTGAAGCCAATAATCTCTTTTTTGACATTCTGCAATAGAGCATTGTTCGATATCATCGTGCTCTATAATTTCTCGAGCAATAGTATATATGCAAATATATCATCAATATGCGTGGATGAAAAGATGAGGGTACCCAAATACACCACAATCTATAATTTATCCACCTATAAGTCCTCTTACCGAAAGTGATTGTCTATGGAAAAAGTTGAGACAATATGACAAATCGGTATTCACACTTTGTGTGATCGTCTATGGATACGAGATCGAGACAATACAACAAACAAAGTGTGATTACTTGATAATAGGTTCACACTTAACCAAACTCTATAGGATCACTATCAAGTAAAGCGGAGTTAATGTTTGTGTAATTTACTTTAAATTATAATAACAACAATTATAATTGCGGAAAGTAAAAGTAAATGACACGACAAGATTTTGTTAACGAGGAAACCGCAAATGCAGAAAAACCCCGGGACCTAGTCCAGAATTGAATACTCAGAATTAAGCCGATATACAAAATCTAAACCAACTTCGTATAGTTGAGACCAAGAAACTAACCCTAGTTCACTTAGTTTCTTCAGTATCCGACTTCGATGAGTGCACGCACTGGAACAATTCCTTTGGATCGTATTCCAAATAGTAAAGGAACAACAAATCTGTTTGGTAACAACTCTATTGATTCTTAAAGATAAAGATATCTCAAGTCATATGCAAAGGCTCTTCTATTTAAACTAATAAAATCCTTTGCCTGGTTAGATCAATCCAATCTCTATTACCTAAGTAATAAGATTCAGATTTGTAACAATCAAAATAGATCTCAAGAGAACTATTAGGCGTTACTGATCTCACGCAACTAATCAATCGAATAATTCTGATTCTAATTTGATCCCAGTCGATCAAGGTTTGTGCTACACAAAGATATGAGAAACCAATAAGAAATCTTCTTCGTCTTCAAATCTTCTTTAATCTTCAATTAAACCTACACAACACCACTTGAAACTCTTGTGATCAATCACACACGGAACGGAGTCTGTTAACAAGGGATTATCACAAGATGTATTTAGATCTACAAACAGTTCTAAAGATCCCATCGATAATTCGATCTAGTTTGAGTGAATATTATATCAGAAGAAAAGATTTTCAAGAATAAACAAACTAGGTGCAATCAAAGTTTCAACAACCGTTAGTCAATCAAATCAATCAAAAACTAATAAACTGCAATTATCTAGTTTCCCACCAACGGTACTCGTAGAGCTTCTTGATACCACAGAAGTCTTTAAACGAGCGGTCGTAAGAGATTTCGCCTAATAAGGGTACTTTTCTCTCCGATTAGACGGCTCCACCAGAAACAACAAAAAGATGAAGTTTGCCTGGCTGTTAGGATAGTTTGCTAGAAATGCAAACTTTGGTATTAATAGCCCAAGGATGTTTGGACACCAAGGAATTTCATAAACCGAAAGTATTCTCAAGATATGCAATAAAAACCATTCGGTTTTCATAATTCCAGGAAATGCTTTGTCCAATATTTTCCGAAATATCTCAATAGAAAACCTCCAATTAGTAAATGCACATTACTAATTTTTATTCTCTAGAGATATGCATTTAATTGCTGGTAATTAAAACATATAAAACTAACAACCTTAATTAAAAGATTCTTAATTTATTTCGGACCGAGATCTCATTGAGTAATTAAGGAATATCTTTGAACAATAAAAGATAAGAGTTACTGTTCATGTTCAAAGTATGTTGACATCTTTTCTTTGTAAATCATCTTTCATATTTACAATTTTGGAATCGATTATACCACACTTCCAAACAAGTTTAGAATTGGTTCATCTGTATTTCAAGACAGCTATGTGATTGATCAAATATCAAATCACAATCATGGGTTCAATCGATTCTACCAATCACTAGGATCGGTTATACCTTAATATGGATTACTTGTGATCGGACACACAAATTACCAGGACCAGTTACATCAGTTACCAGGATCAGTTACGTTAATTACCAGGACCGGTTACCATATACTCATGGTATTGCTTGTTATCGGTTACACAAGTCACTAGGATCGGTTACACCAATTACTAGGACCGGTTACACCAATTACAAGGATCGATTACACAACTCTTTTGTGATCGGTCACACCAATTACTAGGATCGGTCACACCAATTACAAATATCGATCATACCATCTCAGGTGATTACTTAGGATCGGTTACACTAATTAATAAAAATTAGTCATACCAAATCATAAGTCATACATTGTGATTAGTTATACCAAGATACATAACAAGTTATGATCGGTTCTACTAACTCACACATATTGGTAATCCAAAGATATGCAATGAATAATAATACCAATAAGCCTAGCGATTTCCCTTTCGATTCATAAAACAAGTTCATGAATGTACTTCCTTTAAACAAATGTAAAAATTGTTTCCTAGGATGAAATCTTCACCTTTACCCTTACACATCATCACAATAGCATTCATACGATTATGTCAATATCAAGGTAGTTAATATCGCGTATCGATATCGTATCGGTCTGGTCCGATACACCTATATAAAAGATAATATCGGTTTTTATCGGCGATACATCATTAGAACTAGAATTTCATATATTTATAAAAGCATAGTAAAAAATAATAAAAATCATACACATATCTCAAATTGTCAAAATACAAGCTGGTTTATTAGCAAGCGTTATTACTGTTGTCCTTCTGACTCAAAATGACCTTCGAATCCTTTGAAACCAACCTCAATCAAGGGTATTGGTAGAAGCTTTTCATCCCTACATTGAAACCAAATTTCCTACAAACCCATCCATTCTATCACTACTAGGACTCAAAAAACATTTATTCTATAGCCTAAAATCAATAACAACCGCTCATATTCTCCACTATCTTCCCCCGTCCATAACAAAACCCAAATTCATTCAAATTTCACCTCAAGTATGGTTTTCATCTTATATTCTATCATATAGTCATTGATTTTATATCATAAATATATCGGGGTTTTGTACCTTTCCCAAAATTGCCGTTGTACTTGTCTGTGAAGACTGGATGCATGTTGCTCGGAAAATTTATTCTCTGAAACCGATATTATCAGTGTATAGGTAAAACCGATATATCGGGCTGCACCGGCCGATACGAATGTTTTTATCGTTCCATCTTTGTATCGCCGATATTTTCGATATCGTATAGGTTTTTTCCGATACACGATAAAAACCTGTAATATCTGCCTGTACAACCGATATTGACTACCTTGGTCAATGTCATATCTACAAAGTTTAAAAGATAAGCGTTATACTTCGTAGTCTAATTCCTTAATACTATGATCATATGATCATGTCTCACTACTAGAGTAAAAAATTCATTCACAGCTTCGCAGTTATGTTTTCAATATAGCACAACTTGAAAGATACATTAGGAATGAAACAGTTCAAGTCAATATTACTAACCTCAAGAGGAAGGATGATGTCGTCATTGTAGCTCATTACTTTTTCACATTCTTCAGGTCTTCGAGTAATACTTGTATGTCTCATATTCATAGACTTTCTAGCCTAACCTATACGAAGTTGTCTCTAGTACATAATCAAGCGACTCTTAGATGAGTTTTGATTCACTAAAATATGACAACCAAACTTGACATACCAACGCTTGGTGGGTTCAACCGAGCTATGCTCTAACAATCTCCCAATTTGTCAATTTTAGTGACAAAACTCTTAATACATATGGACAAACAAATTACAAGAATTCATTATACGTACGCTTGATTCCAAGTTTCAACAACACAATAACCTGCATATATTCAATTAATAAATGTCGTTGTTGACATCTGAATAACAAAGATTATACCCCCCCCCCCTAAAGGTAAGATAGGTAGATATTCAATCTGAACATCTTTGTTATTCCCCTTTTGTAGTTAAGATAACTACAAGAATCACATAAGGTACGCTGTGTAGTTATTTTCCTTAGTGATTACAGCAACATGATAAGTTTCTCCCCCTTAGTCAATGCTTTACTCTTTCATTAGATATAACGTTAAGCACAATTTTCTTTTCCTTAGTGATTGCAGATCACTTGTTTACTCCATATATTTCTCCCCCTTTTTGTCACAAAATGACAAAGGTTTGAGAAAATAAAGGTCAAACCGAAAGGATCTTACAAATCTAAAATACTTGTACAACCTATAAGAGTTAAGCACGAAGGTTTCACATACCACTTTATAAACCAATATTAAAACTGAAACTACAAGTAATTTAGTTTAGTTTCAGTTTTAATATGTTATCAAGGAAACAACTATCCGAAGCAATTTTCCCTAATAGTTTAACAAATTTACTAAGAAACTTAGTTCCCTTGTTAAACCGATTGTTAACATACAATCGCTTATTTTGATAAGACCAAAATAAAGATCAGAATTAACTTTATTTCTCTCATCAGGTTCTAATTATTCAGACAATAACTTAGACCTTTCTCTTTAGACAAGACAAGTACTAGATTAGTTCACTAGTATTTCTTGTCAAGGCATTCAATTAGACTTGAATAACCAAATCCTTCTATTTGATAAGTCTAACTAAGATCAGAATTAACTTAGTTTCTCTTATCCGGAAGCGAATTGGACTAAACAAATGATCCCGTATTTTGTTGAGCCATAAACAATACATCACTTGAGCAAAACACAGAAAATTTTCACATAAGAAACATGATTGGCAGGAGTCCCTGAAGAAGAGCAAATCAGCTTATATCAATCAATTAAAAAATATAAAATATTCAAATTACAACAATTAATTTAAGCGATTTCTGGATAGCCTCCAGCGATCTAAATTAGTTATTTACTCCACCATATATATTAGATCAACCAACGGAGAGATTAAAAACAATGAAACCATTTGAATAATTACCTATTTTCTTAAGAAGCAAGCCATATGTTTCTCAGCTTTTCCATTACCAACTTCCATTACCAAACTTTCCATATCAATAACGAGTACCAAGTGGAGTAGTCGATCTCTGGCATCAAGGAACAGTTTGAGAGAGTGAGAGAGATGGAAAACTGATTTGGTTGCGGTGGTTGTGAGAGAGACATGAAGATGATTAATGGTGGTGTTATCGTGTGTGATAAAGGGGCGTTTCAGTAGAGAGGATCAGATTGAGGGAGAATGGGAAACGAGAGAGGGAGGCGGAGAAAGTGATGTAAGATTTAGGGTTTTTATTAATTTATTTTGGGATTAATTAGAGATCCGATGTTTAAGGGAGTCCTATGGTAATCTGGAAAATCCAATTCGAGAAGTCATGAGATGGGTAATTGGGCTTTTCCACTATTGGAAGGAATGATTTTTTGGGGACCATGAAAACTTTGATGAGACCATTCTTTTAATTTTGGTATGTCATTGTGAAGTAAAGCTCAACATCCCTTAACCACATATTTTAACTAATAGCCATAATAAGTTTTTATTATTTTTATTTTTTATTTTTTATAATTATTTATTATTTATTATTTAATTAAAAAATAGAAGAAATTACATTATATTTCATTATCAATATTTAACAAGAAATTGAACGGGAGCCAAGCTACAAGCTGTGCTCCAATCCCTTTTTGAATGACAACCCCTAGCCTATGGAATAGGGAATCTCCTACTTTGACATTCGCATCATGACTAGCCATGCATGTAGTTTCGCAATCTTTTGAGGAAATCTACGGTATCTCCACCTAACTCCCCCAAAGTAGTGAAAGCAAGGACCCCAAAACCAAACCCCTAAGTCGAAGACTTTAATAAACAAATATGTATCACACAGAAAAGTCTACAGGAATAGATAAATCTGTCTCCCACAGAAATACTTACAAGTTTTGTTCCGTCTTTTGATAAATCAAGGTGAACAGGAACCAATTGATATACCGGACTTATATTTCCGAAGAACAGCCTAGAAATATCAATCACTTCACAATAATCTTAATCGACTAGCGAAACAAGATATTGTGGAATCACAAACGATGAGACGAAGATGTTTGTGACTACTTTTCTATCTTGCCTATCGGAGAAATTAATCTCAATCCAATCTTACGATTGCACTCAATTACGATAGAAACAACAAGATCAGATCACGCAACTACAGAGAAAATAGTTGGGTCTGGCTTCATAACCCAATGAAGTCTTTAAGTCGTTAACCTACAGGGTCTCGGTAGAAACCTAAGGTTAAAGGGGAATCGACTCTATCTTATACAACTAGTATCACACAGGAGGTATAGGGATCAGGTTTCCCAGTTGCTAGAGTTCTCCTTTATATAGTCTCCAAATCAGGGTTTGAAATCTAAGTTATCTTGGTAACAAAGCATTCAATATTCACCATTAGATGAAAACCTGATCAGATTCAAGCTAATATCTTTCAACCGTTAGATCGAACTTAGCTTGTTATACACAAATGAAATGCACGTTCATTTAGGTTTGTGTAACCGTACCTAAACGTGTACACCTAGTTGGTTCAACAGTAGTTAACCAATGGTTAGCCATATGAGCACTTTCATATCAACCTTATTCATCTTCACCATAACTAGTTCAAATGACTCAAAAGAACTAGTTAGAGAGTTATTCAATTTCTTAGATCTCATAGAAGTATACAAGACACAATCGAAGCAAAAACGATTTTGATTCACTCGAATCGATTCATGAACATTATATCCACGGTTTGCAAATATGCATTCCTTAGTTTATATATGTCTTAGTTCACGAATAAACCGTTTTTAGAAAATAACCCACTCAAGTATGCATACCGGTAAGCATACTAAAGTACCCGGTTTGAGTTTGTTTTCAGTTCACAAACTCCAGCAGAAATTCACGGGATGTGAACTTCCGGAAGTACGCGTACGGGTAAGCGGACTTAGCTTCCGGATATCCTGAATTAGTAAAGTACGCATACTTTAGTTCAAGGATTTGGACTTGCACAAGTATGAGTTCACATACAATGTTTATATCTATTCAAGGTTATATATTCTAAACTCTCATTTCAATCATTGAAACATTCTTAGAGGATGTTAAATAGAGGTTATTCACACACTATTTTTCATCAAAGCGATTTTCAAGATGTTGAAATAATCAACATGACTTTCGTCACTTGTAAAGATGAACTTGGCCTAAGCGAAAGCTTACTAACACATATTTCGAGAAATAGATAAGCGAGATGAACTCGGCTCGAAATAGAAAATGTGTATAATCGAAGTCTATATAGAAATACGACTTTTGTCTCAAGATAGGAGATAAAGTAGATAGATTTTTGAGTGATAGATAAGTTCAAGTCTCCGCATACCTTTTAATCGATGAAGTTCCACCAGTTCCTTGAGTATTTCTTCGTCTTTGCATGATGAACGCCGTGGAGTCTAGAGCTCAACTACACTTTATATCCTAGTCCGAGACTTAGCTATAAGTAGACTAGAAATCAAGACTTAAAGTTTTGGCAACTAAACTTGACAAACAAGCTTGAGATAGCAACGCTTGCGAGTTCGACCAAGCAGTTCTCTAACAATCTCCCCCTTTGTCAATTTTAGTGACAAAACTATCAATACATATGGAATACAAAATAAATAAACTTTGTAGCTTCCCTTCCACATGCATGATCTCCTTGGTTCTTCAACATTACTCGAAATCTTCGTCACTTCCAAGTACTCCAATGATTCCAAAGATATTCAATGCAACATCATCGTTGTTGAAGATCCGTATCCATAACAATAAGAAAACAAAAGCTCTCTCAATCATTGTTACACAGTGTCATAGTATTATTACATAACATCAAAGTTCAATTGTATCACAACTTTGACAACAATACTATGGTGATATGTATCACTCCCCTTTAGTCAATACTTCATCTCACATGAAAACCACTCCCCCTTACATAATGATCCGAAAACCATATGTATTTGTAGTGTGAACTACATATTAATTCTCCCCCTTTTTATCAATAAAATTGGCAAAGGTACGAAAACTAGTGAGATCCTAATGAAATTTCCATAGAGACACTTCAAGACCAAAAGAAAGCACATATCAACTTTTTAGATGCAATCATATAGTCGAAACCAAATGCATTCATCAAGGAGTTTATAAAGATACAAGATAACCCCTACAATATTCCACAGCCGCACTCCCCACAAAGATTTGGCAATTAAGCACAAGTTCAATTAAGAACTCTCCCCTATAAAATGTCATTCCCGAAAGAACAACAAGAGCGACCTTACTTTCACAAGAAAATAAGGATTTCTTTGGACAACAACAAATCACATAAGAATATGAATTTGTATCCAAAATACTCAATTAAATTAACCACAAGAGAACCCATGATTAATTTAATCGGAAATGCTCAACATAAGAGAACATACGGAGCCGCACATTATATACATAAAAATATGGATCAGGGAAGATTAATACCGCGGAATAAACAAAGATTCATTCTATCTTTCATCACTATTTGCACAATGACATACAATAGACTTAATCTTTGTAAACAAAAGCTCATCCTTTCTTCCATCAATATTTGCATAATGACATAAAAGGCTTAAATTTTGTTTGTCAAAAGTTCATTCAATCTTTTATCAATACTTGCATATTGACTTATGAAATACTTAACTTTTGACAACGTATGGGACAATCATAGTTCACGGACGCAAACACACATATCCCATAACAAATTGCAATATATAAAACCATAAAGATTAATACTGCAAAAATCACCTTCCAATCAAACTTTAGAATTTAAATAAATAAATCTAAAAACATTGAAGATAAAAACTTTAGACATAGCTATGTGTAATCATAATAATGGCTATTCCAAACTCTAGTTATTCTTCTTAAAACACAAGAATAAATTCTCATAAGAAGTTTCCTAGAAAAAATAAGAAAATCAACAAGATAATAAACAAAGAACGACTCCTGAGCCATCAAAACTTAACACGAACTATATTCAAATAGACTTTTCGGAATCCTCACGAGCCTTGAGGTCTTTGAGCTTGTGATTGACAGCATCCACTGCATCTTCAGAGAAGATATCCTCATTGAGAAGTTCTTTAACATGTGTCTTTATGAGACCAAGGTCAGAGATAACCTTTTTCAACTCAGTTCTTAACACATCAAGACTCTTCAAAGTATCAACGAGTTGCAGTTTTGCATCCTCAAAGTATTTAAAAAATTCATGAACCACTTCAGCAGAAACCATATCCTCATTCTCAATATCCTGATGTGTATAGGCATAGTAACATGAGCCATTAGGATGATCTTCTTTTACTAGATTTCTTTTCTTCCTCCCTTTGGACTCGAAACCAATACCTTTATCAAGAAAACCTCTTACAAAACCACCAGAGTGTGAAGATGAAGGGGAAGACATTCTTGACTAATCACAGATAATCCCATAGTATGCGTACGTAACTCATGGGTTTGGTATTTAAATGGTTTCTTAGGGAAGGTAATTTTTAGGGTTTCCAAAAATTGATTCGTGATAGTAACACAGGTACCCGTACGAACACAACTTGACCCAAAAATAAAAACACAAAGGGTCGTAGATTACGACACGACAGAATTTTTGCTACATGAAAATTTTCACAAATTTTTTTGGCTCAATAAATTTTATATCTTCATCGAGAAACAATTTAGAGCACAAAAGTAGCAGGCAACATAGTTGCAACGAAAACTTCCCTCTCTTTTTTTTTTAAGAAAAAGAAGAACGACAATAGACACAACCAATACTTAAGCAATGTTGTCTGCAGACAATAGTTAAGCTATGGACGATAAGAAAATAACTCAACTAAACAGACAGCAAATTTTCCAACAGTATACCTGATTATTAACACATCTTACTCAACATGATTTCTATGAGTAAGTTCTTAACTGATGTGATTTTAATATAGTGGTAAAAAGGATTCGAACTCTAAGACTTGTGAAGATTCGAGTTTTTAAATTTAATAAAAATATACAATAATATTGCAAATGGTTCAAGAGGTACTGGAACTAAGGATTCGGCCAATCTTCATAACATAAGGTTCAATTATTTATTCTCAACAATTTTATCTCAAGAAATGTAAACATGGACTCTTATTTTTGCCAAGGTAGATTCTAAAAACATTAGTTATAAATCGTAAGCATGGGACATCAAACATCTAAGCAAGCATGACCCATCTAATAAAATAATAACTAATTAATCAAAATCATATTTCCATTAATATTAGTGCAAAAGTCATAAAAAAGAATAAAATAAATTTACCCATGTATGAAGTTCGGCCTCCTCCATCGTCCCAGTGTTGGGGTTTAACTCATCATGTCGAAAACATACTCAAAATATATATTCATGGCTCAAAAAGTGTTTACAAGAAGAGAAAATAATGAAACAGGAAATCTGCAACAGCACAGGTGCGTTACAGACCGACTGTTTCAACTCTCAACTGTTATGATGAAGATAATCGTTACAAATCTGAAGATAAATGTTGCAGAAGAGGATAAAGAAACTGTTACAATGAAATAAATGTTGCAAACCAGTTGAAGAAACTGTTACAACTAGTTGAAGAAACCGTCGTTGTTTCCCTGTTCTTCACGAGCAACAGCAGCAGCAACAACAGAGTTCTGAAAACTCTTGATTCACGCCTCCTGAGCTCTCCTCTCGACATCCCTTCTATGGAACCTTGTGACTCTATTTATACACCAAAAGCCCAAAAATCACGCGTCAATTACACAAAATAATTCTCATTTACTCCCATGCATGGAAAAGAATAATTTCCATTTTTAGATTAATTACGCGTCTAATCTCGTGCTGCACACACCAGAAACATTCCTTCACGTCCCAGAATAAGTTAGGCACGCAGAATCCACAAGAAAACTTCCCAAAATTACCAAAAATTCCGAAAATATCTTACGGGAATATCACGCCTGTTTTGCTCCACACTTGAATTCTAGCCAATTCTGGTCGAAACCAAAGACCATACCACGTTTCTATGGGTCCTAGGAATGATCCCAATCAATTCCATCCCTTTAGTCTCTCTGAAATGACTCCAAAAATCTGCCAGGAATAAACATCATTTTCCCGCCTTTTTCTGTTGTGAAGGAGAAGAGGGTGCCCCTTATCCGCTGCTGGAGTCCGTATAACACTTGTCCCTTGGGGTGCCTTTAGTACTTTATCCTGGGGTGTAAAACACCACTTTTCGAGCCAATTTCGCCGCAAGAGCTTATTTCTCTAAAAATACCTACAAATACATAAAATAACAAAATAAGTACAAAATCGAGCACTAACAATATATACAATTGAGATATATTAGACACATAAATGCGTCTATCATTAACCCTTGTGATTAGTTACCACAAGTATGAGCCCTGTGCTCATTAGGTGAAATGTGCTTATGGTTGAGTCTCTTTTTTCCTTTTGAATTTAGGAAAGAATCTCTTTTGATGTGAAAAATTATCATAAAACTTACTGTCATCAAAATACGAGACATAGTTTCAGTTCTTACCAGACATATTTTGACTAGAGGAAGTTGACATCCTATTGATGATTTCCTTATAACCTTCAATTATCACCCTTTAGGTTATTTTTCATATCATCATGTTTGCTTCATTCTCCTTAAACTGTTCACATCAAAAGTACCATTATCTCCCGTTTTGACAGAAGAAGATTCTTGATCTCTTCTTAAACGATTTTTGTTGAGTCGTACGTTATGCTTCTGAGCATTTGAGGAACTCATAGAACTGACTTTCCTGGTAGAATACACAGGGTGAGTACTGAAACCAATTGGTTTAGACATACGAATGTCAGTTTCACCTTTGAGGATTAAGTCTAAGGTGTGTTGAAGTCGAACAATGGAATTGTTATTCAACCTAGAGTTTCTCTTTTGCTTAACAGGCCCTTTTGAATCACAAAAGAGACATACTTTCTGATCATAAGAGTGATTCTAAGGAAATAGTATGCAAAATTCTCAGATCGTTACCATCCAGATACGAGTCTAAGAAACATGCCATAATAGAAGAAAATGATCTTTCTATACTTCCTCGAAGCTCTCTTGTAGGAAAGTTAAAGATCTTTGATAGAGAAATTCTGCTGAAGAATCAAACTAAGAAACGTTGTCAAGAAGACAAGGTACTTGTTGAAAAGGAGCTTGACTCAAAAATTATGCTTCTAGCGCAACGAATTAAGGACATCTTATCTAATGATAAATATGTTCCTAATATATTATCTTTTTGTCATAAAAAGGATAGTGGAGAAATCTAATGTTTCAAGTGCCGTAGATTCGGACATATGGCTAAACATTGTTCCAGCAGAAGAGCTCAGAAGTGCAATAAGGCTTATGTCTCTTCTCTTAATGATATTCCGGAGGAAGAACCCTATGAAGGAATATCTAACTTTAATGCACTTCTTTCCAACTCTAACAGTGATGAATCCTGTGAGTCTAATCAACTCCTAAAGGACTGTTTAGAAAAACCTGAGTTGGGAATTAAGGAAAATAAAAGGTTAAGCCTAGATCTTGAAAACCTTTGAAAATTCTTTTCAGATAAAATCCGAAAGGTGAAGTCTGAGCAAGAAAAATTGGTTGACAAACCAAAAGGGTCAGAAACTAGTTGTTCTGATAATATACTAGGTCCTTCATGTGGAGGAAATAACCACACTGCAATCTCCCATGCAAATAAATTTATCAAGGCTCTTCACAAGGGGATAAAGATTTTTAAGGTTGGTAAGTTTATTAGATCTCAAAAGAAGATTGCAAACTCTTGCAATTATAAGAGGAAGAAAGAACATAAGGAAACACAGTATATTATGTTTATAAGTCATCCTAAGGATGTCTTTGTTACCTATGGTGAGAATAATTCTCATCTCAACACACATTGATTGTGTTGAAAAATGCATCCTCACTTGTTGCCCAAAATTCTGATTGTGAGGAAGCATAAATCTGGGCAGGATGGACATATTTGTTCCTTAAGTAAAAATATCCTTAACCGATATCTTTTACTTTTTGGGAAAAATATATTCGGTTTCCATAAACCAAGTTATCCCTTGATTTTCTTCCATTGTATATATATATATATATATATATATATATATATATATTGTTCTTGTCCGAAGAAAGACTATATTGTTACAATGGAAAATTCGGCAAAAGAAAGATCGTCTCTTGATGATTTAGCACTCTGTGCATCAGTTCTGACTGAAACTCATGATGAATCTCAGTATGATAATCCTCAAGATTCTCTAAGAAAATAGATTCTTACTGTTAGAAGTTGCATTAGACATCATGAGCTGATGATAAAGGATTCAAAAGAAGTACTTGGTGATCTTCATTCTCAACTGTTCGAGATGAACAAATCGTCTACTGGGAAAGGAAATGCTCATAAGAATTTGAATCCAGTTTTTGAAAGCAATCTTCACAAGAATTGAGATTAGAAGGAAAATATACATCAGTTTTTGATTTCTTTCAATAAATTGTATAAGGTCTATTTTGAATAAAACTATCTTATTATTTAATGAATAAAATTATTATTTTATAATTTTTCTTGTGATAGTTTCGATTACATAGCCTGTGCTTTAATGCTTTATTTTATTGCTATGTACGTTTATGGGATGTTTGATTTCGGTTTCCATAACCTTATTATTCGATCTCATATGGCGTGAACCCTTATGGTTTGGGTGACTTTTTGATTTAACGGGATTGAGTTCTAGCCTATGTTGGTAGGCTTTATCAAAGGATCATAAGGGGTTCTGATTGAAACTAATATGTGAAAGTCACAATATGTTAAATCGTTTGGTTTAGCATAAAAGCATATGTGTTTCGGGGTTTAAACTTTTGCATTGCATTAGTTAAAACCGGGTTTCAACCTTTCTATGGTAAAGGTTGGTCCTTGTTATTGTTCTTTTGTCTTGCGAGAGGATGACAACACAACAGGGGAGAGTTCTATGTAAACTTGCACTTAATGATATATCTTTCTGGGGAGAAGAGGATGCGGAGCTTGAGGTAACGAATTTGTTAGCTAATCGTTTTCCTGTTTAAGAAAAGCCTGATTTTATTGCATATATTTATTGCTTTTGCATAACAAAATTTCGGTACAATTGATGTTTATTCCATTATTTGTGTATGGATGTGTGTGTGATTCAATTGTTTCCGGTTAAGAAAAAAAATTGTTATCTTGCTTTATGGTTTGGTATCAATTGTTTATGCTTACGAAATTACGGTGCAATTACAGTACTATAATGTCTATGTTTGTTTCAATTGCTTCCGGTTGAGGTAAATAATTATGCAAGTTGATTTATTTGGTTTGTATGAATTGTTTATGGCTTAACAAAAAGGTTTTTGGGATCAATTGTTTAGTCCAATTCGATTCCGGATAAGAGAAACTAAGTTAATTCTGATCTTAGTTAGACTTATCAAAGTGGAGGTTTCGGTTTTTAAAGTCTAACCGAATGCCTTAACAAGAAATGCTAGTTAACTAATCTAGTACTTGTCTTGTTTAAAAGTAAAAGGTCTAAGTTATTATTTGAATAATTAGAACCTGATGAGAAAAATAGAGTTAATTCTGATCTTTATTTTGGTCTTATCGAACAAGCGATTGTATTTGTACAATCGGTTTAGCAAACGAACTAAGGTGCTTAGTCAATTTTTGATTTGCTAAACTATTAGGGAAAATTGCTTAGGGCAATTATTTCCTGGGTAACATATCAAAACAAAATTAATTTGTAGTTTCGGTATTGATATTGGTTGTCTAAAATGGTGTGTGGAACCCTCTTGCTTAACTCTTATAGGTTTTGCAAGTCTTTTAAGATTTTTAAGATCCTTTCGGTTTGTATTTTATTTGCTCGTACCTTTGTCATTTTGTGACAAAAGGGGGGAGAAATATATGAAGTAAACAAGTGATTTGGTATCACTAAGGAAAGGACAATGGTGCTTAAACATTATATCTAACGGAAGAGTAAATCATAGACTAATGGGGAGTAACATATCATATTGATACCTGTGGTTATCTTAACTACAAAGGGAATAACAAAGACGTGCAGATTGAAAATCTACCTATCTTACCTTTAGAGGGAGTATTAGCTTTGTTATTATAATGTCAACATCGACATTTATGGATTGAATGTATACAGGTTATTGTGCTATTGAAACTTGGAATCAAGCATATGTGTAATGAATTCTTGTAATTTTTTTATCTATATGATGTAAGAGTTTTGTCACTAAAATTGACAAAGGGGGAGATTGTTAGAGCATAGCTCGGTTGAACCCACCAAGCGTTGGTATGTCAAGTTTGGTTGTCATATTTTAGTAAACAAAAACTCATTTAAAGAGTCGCTTGATTATTTACTAGAGTCAACTTCGTATAGGTTAGCTAGAAAGTTATTAGGATATGAGACTTACAAGTATTACTCGAAGACTTGAAGAATGTGAAGAAGTAAAGAGCTACAATGACGACATCATCCTTCCACTTGAGGTTAGTAATATTTGACTTGAACTGTTTCATTCCTAACGTATCTTTCAAGTCGTGCATATTGAAAACATAACTGCGAAGCTGTGAATGATTATACTATAGTTAGACATAGTATTAAGGAATTACAATATGATGTATAACGTCTATCTTTTGAACTTCGTATATAAGACATCGACATAATCGTATGAATGTTATTGTTATTATGTATGGGTATGCGTGAAGATTTCGTCCTAGGAAATAATGTTTTACATTCGTTTAAAGGAAGTACATTCATAAACTTGTTTTGTGAATCGAAAGGGAAATCGCTAGGCTTATTGGTATTGTTATTCATTGCAAATCTTTGGATTACCAATATGTGTGTTTAGTATAACCGCTCATAACTTGTTTATGTATCTTGGTACAACTATTCACAATGCCTGACTTTTGTATTGGTATGACTTTTATTAGTGAAACCGATCTTAAGTAATCACCTAAGATGGTATGATCGATTTATTGTAATTGGTATGACCAACTCTAGACATTGGGGAACCAATCCTAGTAAGAGGTGCAACCGATCACAAGAGGGAATTGATCCTTATAAGAGGTGCAACAAGTTTTTAGTAATTGGGGAACCGATCCTATGACTTGTGCAACGGAATACAAGTTTATACCATAAATATGTGGTAACCGATCCTAGTACCTAGTCAACCAACTTTTGGTAACTAGCGTGACTAATGTTAGTACCCACATGGAGGTAGAACCGAAAATTGTTTTGGTAGAACCGTGAAACCCATGATTGGTGATTTGATATGATAATCAATCACATAGTTCTTGGAAGTCAGATGAACCAATTCTAAACTTGTTTGGAAGTGTGGCAAATCGGTTCCAAGATTGTAAATATGAAAAAGGATTTACAAAGTAAAGATGTCGACATACTTTGAACATGTGCAGTAACTCTTATCTTTTATTGTTCAAAGATATTCCTTAATAGCTAAAGGAGAATCCCGGATCGAAATAAATTGAGAATCTTTTAATTAAGGTTTTTAGTTTTTATATGCTTTTAATTTTCAGTAATTAAATGTATATCTTTAGAAAATAAAAATTAGTAATGTGCATTTACTAATTGGAGATTTTCTACTGAGATTTCGGTCAATAGTTGGACAGTGCATTTCCAGGAATTATAAAAACCGATTTGGACTTTATTGCATATCTTTGAGAATATTCGATTTTGAAAATTCCTTGGTGTCCAAACTTCCTTGGTCTATAAATTTTGAAGTTTGCATTTCAAGCAAACTAATCCTCAGAGCCAGCAAAACTACCTAGTTGTGTTGTTACTGGTGGAGCCGTCTATTCGGAGAGGAAAGTCCCTAATTAGGCGAAATCTTTTACGACCGCTCGTTTTAAAGACTTCTTTGGGATTGGGAAGCTCTACGAGTACCGTTGGTGGGAAACTAGATAATTGCAGTTTATTATTAGTTTTCGATTGATTTGATTGACTAACGGTTGTTGAACTTTGATTGCACCTAGTTTGTTTTTGCTTGAGAATCTTCTCTTATGATATAATATTCACTCAAACTAGATCAAAGTATCGACAGGGATCTTTAGAACTGTTTGTAGATCTAAAGACGTCTTGTGATAATCCATTGTTAAAAGACTCCGTTCTGTGTGTGATTGATCACAAGAGATTCAAGTTGTTTGTGTGCAGGTTTTTATTGAAGATCTAAGAAGATTAGAAGACAAAGAAGATTTCTTATTTGAGTTCATAATCTTTGGTATGCACAAAATTTGATCGGTTGGGGATCCAACTATAATCGGTTTATCTTTGTGATAATCTTGATTGATTAGTTGAGTAAATCGGCATCAATACAATTCTTTGTGATTCAAAGTATTGATTGCATAGTCTAAAACAATTACTTTTGTAGTTGTTAAGAGATAGATCTAAGAACCCGACAAAGGAGTTTATTGGGATAAACGGAAGAGCCTTTTGTCAAACTCATATCACGTTGTTTGAAAAGAGTTGTTACCGAACATATTTGTTGTTCATTTATTGTTTGGAATACAAACCAAAGGAATTTTCCAAGTGCGTGACTTATTACAAGTTGGAGGCGCAGGTATACTGAGGGAACTAGGTGAACTATAGGTTTAGTTGCTTGGTTTCAACTATATGAAGTTGGTTTAGATTTTGTATAGCGGCTTAATTCTTAGAGTATTCAATTCTGGACTAGGTCCCGGGGTTTTTCTGCATTTGCGGTTTCCTCGTTAACAAAATCTTGTTGTGTCTATTACATTTCTATTTCCGCAATTATAATTGTTTTATTATAATTAGAAGTAAAATATACAAACGTTAATTCCTATTTACTTGATAGCAATCCTATTGTGTTTGATTAAGTCCGAACCTATTATCAAGTAAACATACTTTGTTGTTGTATTGTCTCGATCTTGTATCCATAGTCAATCACGCAAGTTATCTTGTTAACGTATTGTCTCGATCTCGTATCCATAGACGATCACACGAAGTGTGAACCGATTAGTTGTATTGTCTCGACTCAGTCCATAGACAATCACTTTCGGAGAAAGGACTTATAGGTTGAAAAGTTTTAGATTGAGGTATATTTGGGTACCCTCGTCTTTTCACTCCAAATTAGGGTTTGCAATCTAAGTTACCTTGGTAACAAAGCATTCAATATTCACCGGTTAGATGAAAACCTGATTAGATTCAAGCTAATATCTTTCAACCGTTAGATCGAACTTAGCTTGTTATACACAAATGAAATGCACGTTCATTTAGGTTTGTGTAACCGTACCTAAACAAGTACACCTAGTTGGTTCAACAGTAGTTAACTAATGGTTAGCCATATGAGCACTTTCATATCAACCTTATTCATCTTCACCATAACTAGTTCAAATAACTCAAAAGAACTAGTTAGAGAGTTGTTCAATTTCTTATATCTCATAGAAGTATACAAGACACAATCGAAGCAAAAACGATTTTGATTCACTCGAATCGATTTATGAACATTATAGCCACGGTTTGCAAATATGCATTCCTTAGTTTATATATGTCTTAGTTCATAAATAAACCGTTTTTAGAAAATAACCAACTCAAGTATGCATACCGGTACGCATACTTAAGTACCTGGTTTGAGTTTGTTTTCAGTTCACAAACTCCAGCAGAAATTCACGGGATGTGAACTTCCGGCAGTACGTGTACGGATACGCGGACTTAGCTTCCGGACATCCTGAATCAGTAAAGTACGCATACTTTAGTTCAAGGATTTTGGACTTACACAAGTATGAGTTCACATACAATGTTTGTATTCATTCAAGGTTATATATTCTAAACTCTCATTTTAATCATTGAAACATTCTTAGAGGATGTTAAATAGAGGTTATTCACACACTATTTTTCATCAAAGCGATTTTCAAGATGTTGAAATAATCAACATGACTTTCGTCACTTGTAAAGATGAACTTGGCCTAAGCGAAAGCTTACTAACACATATTTCGAGAAATAGATAAGCGAGATGAACTCGGCTCGAAATAGAAAATGTGTATAATCGAAGTCTATATAGAAATACGACTTTTGTCTCAAGATAGGAGATAAAATGAATTTTATATATAACTGAAAGATCCCACAGACGTTATATAATACCGCATCTTTCATCACTTTCGACAGGAGGTGTGGGGTTTTAATCTAAAAGGCCTCGGTATCATGTACGGAGATTCCACAACTTATTAGTATCCACATAGAACTCCTCTTATCCCACGTGTGATTAATCTTATTTCCTTTGATCGAGCCAAATCACTGCCAATCTCCATTTTGTTAGATCCACAGTTATCTCACCAACTATCTTCGTACGATTACCTTTATACAACATCTTGAGGTATACCTTACTCCTTTATTCTTACAACTTCGTATCGATTGATACTATCCATGTGTAATGCATTCCAACTCAATCTACTGTACACAATCATCATCCCCTTCTTGAGCCATGATATCCCGTTCAAGCTTGCTCCATTTGAGTTAGATTGGGGAGCTAACTCCACCAACATGTTCCAAAAAAGAAATCTGAAGTTTGAATTATGATATTTACCACTAACCTCTAACACAAAAGAAAAGAATCTAAAGTGAAATGATTTTTTCACAACTTATTAGCCTCTGAAGTAGTTTAACGCACTCCAAGGGCCTACTTAATCGGGGAGCTTGGAAAAATTAGTTCAGGATTGCAACTCGCCTTATACTCGGATGAACATTTTAGAGGCTTATATATATTGCTACTAATATGACTTATAAATCTATCTCGAAATCGACTTATGTAAATCTCTAAGCATATCCATTGAGATCTAATGAATTCTTAACTCGGGTGAATATTTCAGCGAATTCTAGAGACGCCTCGCCGAGTTACACTCACATTTCATTGGTTTCTATGGATATTCACCAATTTCGCCAAATGTCCATCGGTTACGCTCATTTTCCTTGTTATCCATCAAACTTACACAATATCGCTTGACCTTACTCGTTTTCATCAGGATTCCATCTGTTTCCTCGACTATCCATTAATTTCACCGAATGTCCATCGATCTTACTCAATTTCACCCGACTTCACATGGATCTTATCAATTTCTTAAGTATTCATCGATATCACCAAATATCGCTCGACTTTGCTCAATTTCTCTCAGATTCCTTCGAATTTTCATGTTATCCATCAATTTCACCTATCCATCGACTTCGTTCCAGCAATTTTGTCAGGTAGCATAACAACCCGACTTGTTCTTTCCCGACTTAATTTTTTTATTTTTTTTCTAATTTTTTTTCTTCTTGGCCTTAATGGGTAGGTCTAGTGAAAAGATGAGGTACCCAAATATACCACAATCTTAAACTTTTCCACCTATAAGTTCTCTTACCGAAAGTGATTGTCTATGGACTGAGTCGAGACAATACAACGAATCGGTATTCACACTTTGTGTGATCGTCTATGGATACGAGATCGAGACACAACAACAATCAAAGTGTAATTACTTGATAATAGGTTCGGACTTAACCAAACTCTATATGAAAAGACGAGGGTACCCAAATATACCTCAATCTAAAACTTTTCAACCTATAAGTCCTTTCTCCAAAAGTAATTGTCTATGGACTGAGTCGAAACAATACAACGACTCGGTTCACACTTAGTGTGATCATCTATGGATATGAGATCGAGACAATACGACAACAAGATAACTTGCGTGATTGACTATGGATACAAGATCGAGACAATACAACAACGGAGTATGATTACTTGATAATAGGTTCGGACTTAACCAAACACTATAGGATTGCTATCAAGTAATTAGGAATTAGCATTGGTGTATTTTACTTCTAAATATAATATAAACAATTATAATTGCGGAAATAGAAAAGTAAAAGACACATCAAGATTTTGTTAACGAGGAAACCGCAAATGCAGAAAAACCTCGGAACCTTGTCCAGAATTGAATACTCTAAGAATTAAGCCGCTATACAAAATCTAAACCAACTTCGTATAGTTGAGACCAAGCAACTAAACCTATAGTTCACCTAGTTCCCTCAGTATCCCTGCGCCTCCAACTTGCAATAAGTCACGCACTTGGAACAATTCCTTTGGTTTGTAATCCATACAGTAAAGGAACAACAAATCTGTTCGGTAACAACTCTTTTCAAACAACGTGATATGAGTTTGACAAAAGGCTATTCCATTTATCCCAATAAACTCCTTTGTCAGGTTTATAGATCAATCTATTAACAACTACCAAAGTAATTGTTTAGACTATGCAATCTATACTATGAATCACAAAGAAATGTATTGATTCTGATCTACTCAACTAATCAATCCAATCTATCAAACTGATTATAGTTGGATCCCCATTCGATCAAGTTTTGTGCACACCAAAGATTATGAACTTAAATAAGAAATCTTCTTTGTCTTCAAATCTTCTTAGATCTTCAATAAACACCTGCACACAAACAACTTGAATCTCTTGTGATCAATCACACACAGAACGGAGTCTGTTAACGATGGATTATCACAAGACGTCTTTAGATCTACAAACAGTCTAAAGATCCCCGTCGATACTTTGATCTAGTTTGAGTGAATATTATATCAGAAGAGAAGATTCTCAAGCATAAACAAACTAGGTGCAATCAAAGTTCAACAACTGTTAGTCAATCAAATCAATCGAAAACTAATAATAAACTGCAATTATCTAGTTTCCCACCAACGGTACTCGTAGAGCTTCTCAATCCCAAAGAAGTCTTTAAAACGAGCGGTCGTAAGAGATTTCGCCTAATTAGGGTACTTTCCTCTCCGAATAGAAGGATCCACCAGTAAC
This sequence comes from Papaver atlanticum, assembly GCA_023531105.1. NCBI lineage: Eukaryota > Viridiplantae > Streptophyta > Magnoliopsida > Ranunculales > Papaveraceae > Papaver > Papaver atlanticum. The sequence goes on along the minus strand of JAJJMB010004754.1, from coordinate 30,059 downwards.
AACACAACTAGGTAGTTTTGCTCGCTCTGAGGATTAGTTTGCTCGAAATGCAAACTTCAATATTTATAGACCAAGGAAGTTTGGACACCAAGGAATTTCCAAAACCGAATATTCTCAAAGATATGCAATAAAGTCAAAATCGGTTTTCATAATTCCTAGAAATGCTCTGTCCAAATATTGACCGAAATCTCAGTAGAAAATCTCCAATTATTAAATGCACATGACCAATTTTTATTTTCTAAAGATATGCATTTAATTGCTGGAAATTAAAAGCATATACAACTAAAAACCTTAATTAAAAGATTCTCAATTTATTTTGATCCGGGATTCTCCTTTAGTTATTAAGGAATATCTTTGAACAATAATAGATAAGAATTACTGCACATGTTCAAAGTATGTCGACATCTTTACTTTGTAAATCCTTTTTCATATTTATAATCTTGGAACCGATTTGCCACACTTCCAAACGAGTTTAGAATTGGTTCATCTGATTTCCAAGAACTATGTGATTGATCTAAAACACTCAATCACCATTCATGGGTTTAACGGTTCTACCAAATACAAGTTTGGTTCTACCTCCAAGTGGCTACTAGGATCGGTCACACTAGTTTCCATAAAATGGCTAACTAAGTACCAGAATCGGTTACCACTATTTATGGTACTTACTTGTGATCGGTTGCACAAGTTATAGGATCGGTTACACCAATTACTAAAACTTGTTAACCTACTACAAGGATCGATTACACATCTTGTGATTAGTCCCACCAAGTTCTAGGATCGGTTACCCAATGACTAGGAATGGTCACACCAATTACAAATATCGATCATACAATCTCAGGTGACTTCTTAAGATTGGTTTTACTAATAAAAGTCATACCGATACATAAGTCAGGCATTGTGAATAATTTTACGAAGATACATAAACAAGTTATGAGCGGTTATACTAAACACACATATTGGTAATCCAAAGATTTGCAATGAATAACAATACCAATAAGCATAGCGATTTCCCTTTCGATTCACAAAACAAGTTTATGAATTGTACTTCCTTTAAACGAACGTAAAACATTGTTTCCTAGGACGAAATCTTCACCCATACCCATACATAATCACAATAGTATTCATACGATTATTTCGATGTCTTATATACGAAGTTCAAAAGATAGGTGTTATACTTCGTATTATAATTCCTTAATGCTACGTCTAACTAGAGTATAATCATTCACAGCTTCGCAGTTATGTTTTCAATATAACACGACTTGAAAGATACGTTAGGAATGAAACAGTTCAAGTCAAAATATTACTAACCTCAAGAGGAAGGATGATGTCGTCGTTGTAGCTCTTTACTTCTTCACATTCTTCAAGTCTTCGAGTAATACTTGTAAGGCTCATATCCTAATAACTTTCTAGCTAACCTATACGAAATTGACTCTAGTAAATAATCAAACGACTCTTTAAATGAGTTTTGGTTTACTAAAATATGACAACCAAACTTGACATACCAACGCTTGGTGGGTTCAACCGAGCAATGCTCTAACAATCTCCCCCTTTGTCAATTTTAGTGACAAAACTCTTACATCATATGGATAAACAAATTACAAGAATTTATTATACATACGCTTGATTCTAAGTTTCAACAACACAATAAACTGTATACATTCAATCCACAAATGCCGTTGTTGACATTATAATAACAAAGCTAATACTCCCCCTAAAGGTAAGATAGGTAGATTTTCAATCCGCACGTCTTTGTTATTCCCTTTGTAGTTAAGATAACCACAGGTATCAATATGATATGTTACCCCCCCTTAGTCTATGCTTTACTCTTTCGTTAGATATAATGTTTAAGCACCATTGTCCTTTCCTTAGTGATACCAAATCACTTGTTTACTTCATATATTTCTCCCCCTTTTTGTCACAAAATGACAAAGGTACGAGCAAATAAAATACAAACCGAAAGGATCTTAAAAATCTTAAAAGACTTGCAAAACCTATAAGAGTTAAGCAAGAGGGTTCCACACACCATTTTAGACAACCAATATCAATACCAAAACTACAAATTAATTTTGTTTTGATATGTTACCTAGGAAACAATTTCCCTAAGCAATTTTTCCTAATAGTTTAGCAAATCAAAAATTGACTAAGCACCTTAGTTCTTTTGCTAAACCGATTGTACAAATACAATCGCTTGTTCGATAAGACCAAAATAAAGATCAGAATTAACTCTATTTTTCTCATCAGGTTCTAATTATTCAAATAATAACTTAGACCTTTTACTTTTAAACACGACAAGTACTAGGTTAGTTAACTAGCATTTCTTGTTAAGGCATTCGGTTAGACTTTAATAACCGAAACCTCCACTTTGATAAGTCTAACTAAGATCAGAATAAACTTAGTTTCTCTTATCCGGAATCAAACTGGACTAAACAATTGATCTCGAAAACCTTTTTGTTAAGCCATAAACAATTCATACAAACCAAATAAATCAACTTGCATAATTAGTTATCTCAACCGGAAGCAATTGAAACAAACATAAACATTAAAGCACCTCAAATGCACCGTAATTTCGTTAAGCCTAAACAATAAAGCAAGATAACAATAGTTTTTCTTAACCGGAAACAATTGAATCACACACACACATCCATACACAAATAATGGAATAAACATCAATTGTACCGAAATTTTGTTAAGCAAAAGCAAAATATATGCAATAAAATCAGGCTTTTCTTAAACAAGAAAAACGATTAACTAACAAGTTCGTTACCTCAAGTTCCGCATCCTCTTATCCTTTTCTTTGCATCTTTCCCGAGAGGAATATCACTATGTTGTCATCCTCTTGCAAGACAAAATAACAACAACAAAAACCAACCTTTACCAGAGAAAGGTTGAAAATCGGTTTTAACTAATGCATAGCAAAAGTTGAAAACCCGAAACACATATGCTTTTATGCTAAACCAAAAACGATTCAACATATTGTGACTTTTTCACACATGAGTTTCAATCGGAACCCCTTATGATCCTTTGATAAAGCCTACCATAATGGGCTAGAACTCAATCCCGCTAAATCAAAAAGTCACCAAAACCATAAGGGTTCACACCATATGAGATCGAATATTAAGGTTATGAAAACCGAAATCAAACATCCCATAAACACATAGCAATAAAATAAAGCATTCAAGCACAAGCTATGTAATCAAAAATTATCACAAGAAAAATTATAAAATAATAATTTTATTCATAAATAATAGATAGTTTTATTTAAAATAGACCTTATACAATTATTGAAAGAAATCAAAAACTGATGTCTATTTTTATTTTAATTTTGAATCTCTAATTTTATCCTTTTAGAGTTTCCTTCAATGTTGAAGCCGGATCAGAAGACTTCACAGGATTCCAATCATCTTCTATGATCACTAATCTTGATTCAAGACTAATAACATTGTCATTGACTTCCTTTACTTCCTTTCGCAGATCCTTTTCCATGTTCCTTACTTCACACAAAATTAGATCTAATTTTAGTGAAAGGTTCTTGAGAAGATTATCATTGATTGAAGATATTTCTTTATTAGGAACATCTTGTTGAAGTTCTGGAGATGAATCCGAATCACCATCAGAAGATTCGAGGCGAAGTTTCTTGTTAGGAAATAATATAGTCCAGACTTTTTCGGTTTTGCGAGAGTTGCAGCTAGAGGTAGACATTCTGTCAAATCTCTATAAAATGAAGTAAGAGGTCTTTCCTCTTTATAAGTTCAATAACTTTTTCTCAAAATCTTTTAGAATATTATTTCAATTAAATTCTTTAACCGAAAAATCATTTTTAGAAATATTTTTATCCAAATATTTACATTTATATCCTTACTGTATACTTATTGAGGGTAACAAGTAAGGATCCATGATAACCAATTAGGTTGTCATTTTTCGGTTGTTGAATTTTCTTCCCCTGAAGATTTCAACATTCTTACAGATTTGAGGAGACATTATGTTTGAACTGTTTGGTTCATTGCTCAAATTTGACGTAAGATCTTGATGTCCAAAAAACACTTTATTCAATTTTTTATGTTGATTTTTAGAGGTGTTTTTTGATCTAGTAGATATTGACCATTTTGATTTCTGAGAGATATTAGAGCATTGTTTTTTGTGATGCCCCCATTGTCTGCATCGGAAGCAAATCCAAGAATTACTTCGATTGCAACCCTTAGGTTTTGTAGGTTTATTCAACCCTGTTTTCTTGTTCCTTGATATATTCATATCAGGTGTAGATTTCATTGAGCAGACAAGTTTATCTCTTAATTTCAAATTATCTGCTTTTAACTTTCTGATTTCATCTTGACAATGATTGATGTCATGAATGAGTGTAGATACTAGTTCTTTCTCAGAATGTTGAAAGAGTTCGATTTTCACAAGACATTAAAGCACCGAAATTGCACCGAAATTTCGTTAAGTTTAAAACAATTGATACCAAACAATAAAGAAATATATCAAACCAGTTTTTCTTAACCGGAAACAATTGAATTACACACACACATAGATCCATACATACATAATGGAATAAACATCAATTGTGCCGAATTTTGTTAAGCAAAAGCAAAATATATGCAATAAACTCAAGCTTTTCTTAAACAGGAAAACGATTAACTAACAAATTCGTTACCTCAAATTCCGCATCCTCTTCTCCCCATAAAGATATATCATTAAGCGCAAGTTCAAGTTAGAACTCTCCCCCATTGTGTTGTCATCCTCTCGCAAGAACAAAAGAACAACAACAAAAGCAACCTTTACCAGAGAAAGGTTAAATCGGTTTTAACTAATGCGTGCCAATAGCAAAAGTTGAAAACCCGAAACACATATGCTTTTATGTTAAACACAAATCGATTCAACATATTGTGAATTTTTCACATATGAGTTTCAAACAGAACACCTTATGATCCTTTGATAAAGCCAACCAACATGGGCTAGAACTTAATCCCGCTAAATCAAAAAGCCATACAAACCATAAGGGTTCACACATCATATGAGATCGAATATTAAGGTTAAGAAAACCGAAATCAAACATCCCATACACATAGCAATAATATAAAGCATTCCAGCACAGGCTATGTAATCGAAAAACTATCACAAGAAAAATTATAAAATAATAATTTTATTCATAAATAGTAGATAGTTTTATTCAGCAATAGACTTTACACAATAATTGAAAGAAATCAAAAACTGATGTCTATTTTGGAAGAATTATTATTCTTCGTCTGTCGGCTGTTCAATAGATTCTTGTTCAGAGTCTTGATCTTTTTCACCTTTTAAGAACATATCATTGATCTCCAAGATTCCTTTAAGGGTTTCTGGATCATTTCTAGAGGCAAAAGCTAACTGTTTCTGAATACAGTTCAATTGTCTTCCAAGACGCAAAATGTGAAACAAGAGATCTCCATTGCTATAAACTTGAGCAGTAGAAACAGTAGTTCCTCTTTCCTTTTGGGTTTTACTCATCTGTTTGATAATTCCCTGGGAGACAGATTTTGTAAATTTCTCATCTTCGAAATTATTTCCCATTATGGGTTCACACAAGCTGGTGATGAGAGATGGATATCCAAGATTTCTCTGGGATGCTATGGTATTGATAGATTCGAAGATCTTGATCATTTGATTGATAATTATCCCACAAATATCAATCTGCTTTTTAATTTCAAGAAGAAAGTATACAAACTCAGCAAATTCCTTATCCCATTGAGAAGTATCCCTTGTACAAGCAAAAAGAGTTGCTATTGCAAGTTTACCAAAAACCCTTAAGTAGAACGGTATTTCTCTGGTTAGCATCCTTCCCTTTTTCCAGTCAACATATTTTCCAGTGATAAGTTTTGAAATGTTATCGTGCTCAATTTCAAAACCGGTAATCATATGATTTCCCTTCACTTTGTAATTAATGATCTTGGATATTATCTTTCTGTCAACATGATGAAAAGTACATCCAACCAAGGTACTGAAAGTAAGTTTTTCATGATCAATATTGTGAATATTAGCATAAAAGATTCTTAGTATATCAGGTGAATATTTTTCAAACCCAAACAAGTTTCCCCAGCTTCGGTCTTGAACGAACTTCACATATTTGCTTTCTGAAACATATGGATCGAATCTCTTCTTAGCAGTGAAGTTTACTCTTTTTAAAGCATGGTATCTTTCGAAACATGTACTGTCCACAAAGACTGTAAGATCATGTTTGTCTTTGATCAAGTGAGGATTATTGATTCTTTAGATGTCACCTTCAGGAATAAAAGGATTCACAACTAGATTATCAGATTCAGTTTCTCCTCTGTCTTTCCTTTTCCCCATACTCTTAGAATTCGAGGCAGTATGAAAAAACCTAGTTTTTGTTCCGGACAATCTTTCCACGGCTGTTAGTAAATACACCACGAAATAATCTCCTTTTATAGGAAGTGAAGATGTCAAATTCCGGAAATAACTAGTTTTAGGAAAATCTTCCAAAATTGGAAACCTTGACTTGTGGGGAAACAAATCCGATTTTGCTTATAGGTCTTTCTTTTGGAAAACCAATTTTTCATGGACCGGATCTGTATTACTGATTAATTCTATATTCAAGTCCAAAAATTTGTTTACTCTTTTATTACCAAGCCCTGATAATAACTTTTGAACTTCTCTAAAGAAATTTCCAATAGAGTATACAAATATGAAATTGAACATGACACGATATTTAATAATATCTTTAGGATTATATTTCCAGTAATATTTTGAAAGATCACTTGCTTCATTAAAACAATTGTGGAGTGTATGAAGCAATCCACTGTTAATAGGATAATTAACTAAAAAAATCATTCTTTGTAATATTACAAAGATTCCAAAAATGCGACCTGTTCAGTGATACATTGACAGTCTTTGATCTGAAAATGTTTATATATATATTTGGGTAATCAATCCAAAATATATTTAAGATCCCAGATTTTTCAATAACAAAATATTCATGGTTCATATACAGAAAAATCTTATGTGGAATATCATGCATTTTCAAGAAAAAATATGTCACATAGAATATTGTATCATATTTACTAAGCTTGTTAGTACATAATACCATGGGATAAATTCTATGATATCAGAGAGATTACGTAGGTCAATCAAGACATTCTCAATTCCTAACAAATTTAGGAATAAGAGTATTACATACTTCATTCGTGTCTTCCACCACAAGTCTTTGAAGTAGTCAAAATATGCTCTTACGTTAACTAAATCATTCATCATATTCAATTCTTATAGGTTGGATCGCACCAAACAAAGATTGTTAGATCTTTTCGTGTTTGCCTGCTCTGATACCAATTGAAAAGACGAGGGTACCCAAATATACCACAATCTTAAACTTTTCCACCTATAAGTTCTCCTACCAAAAGTGATTTTCTATGGACTGAGTCGAGACAATACAACGAATCGGTATTCACGCTTTGTGTGATCGTCTATGGATACGAGATCGAGACAATACAACAATCAAATTGTGATTACTTGATAATAGGTTCGGACTTAACCAAACTCTATAGGATCACTATCAAGTAATACGGAGTTAACGTTTGTGTAATTTACTTTAAATTATAATAACAACAATTATAATTGCGAAAAACAAAAGTAAATGACACATCAAGATTTTGTTAACGAGGAAACCGCAAATGCAGAAAACCCCCGGGACCTAGTCCAGAATTGAATACTCTCAGAATTAAGCCGTTATACAAAATCACACCAACTTCGTATAGTTGAGACCAAGCAACTAAACCTATAGTTCACCTAGTTTCTTAGTAATCCCTGCGCTTCCGATATTCAGTAAGTGCACGCACTGGAACAATTCCTTTGGTTCGTATTCCAAACAGTAAACGAACAACAAATCTGTTCGGTAACAACTCTATTCAATCTCAGTGATATGAGTTAGACAAAGGCTCTTCTGTTTAATCCAATAAACTCCTTTGTCGGGTTTAGATCTATCTATCCAACAACTACCAAAGTAGCAGAGTTTATATTTTGCAATCAATAATAGGATCTACCAAGATACTAAATACTGATGCCCATCTACGCAACTAATCAATCAAATCTATCAAAGATAAACCGATTATAGTTGGATCCCATCCGATCAAGTTTTGTGCACACCAAAGATTATGAAACCAATAAGAAATCTTCTTTGTCTTCAAATCTTCTCAAATCTTCAATAAACACCTGCACACCACAACTTGAATCTCTTGTGATCAATCACGCATAGAACGGAGTATGTTAACAATGGATTATCACAAGATGTCTTTAGATCTACAAACAGTTCTAAAGATCCATTCGATACCTCGAACTAGTTTGAGTGAATCTTATATCAGAAGTGAAGATTCTCAAGAATAAACAAACTAGGTGCAATCAAAGTTCAACAACCGTTAGTCAATCAAATCAAATCGAAAACTAATAATACTGAAATTATCTAGTTTCCCACCAACGGTACTCGTAGAGCTTCTTGATCCCACAGATGTATTTAAACGAGCGGTCGTAAGAGATTTCGCCTAATTGAGGTACTTTCCTCTCCGAATAGACGCCTCCACCAGTAACAACACAACAAGGTAGTTTTGCTGGATCTTAGGATAGTTTGCTCGAAATGCAAATTTGGGTACTTATAGACAAAGGAAGTTTGGACACCAAGGAATTTCCAAAACCGAAATATTCTTAAGATATGCAGTATTTCCAAAACCGGTTTTCATAATTCCAGGAAATGCTCTGTCCAAATTTAACCGAAATCCTACTAGAAAATCTCCGATTAGTAAATGCACATTACCAATTTTTATTTTCCAGAGATATGCATTTTAATTGCTGGTAATTAAAAGCATATAAAATTAACAAATTAAAAGATTCTCAACTTATTTCGGTCCGGGATCTCCTTGAGTTATTAAGGAATATCTTTGAACAATAAAAGATAAGAGTTACTGAGCATGTTCAAAGTATATCGACATCTTATTTCTTTGTAAATCCTTTTTCATATTTACAATCTTGGAACCGATTATACCACACTTCCAAACAAGTTTAGAACTGGTTCATCTGATCTCCAAGAACTATGTGATTGATCAAATATCAAACACTAATCATGGGTTTACGGTTTTACCAAACACAAGGATCGGTTCTACCTTAATATGGTTACTGGGACCGGTCACACCAGTTACCAGGATTGGTTACACCAATTACCAAGACCGGTTACACCAATTACAAGGATCGATTACACACTCTTTTGTGATTGGTCACACCAATTACTAGGATTGGTTACACCAATTACTAGGATCGGTCACACCAATTACAAATATCGATCATACCATCTTAGGTGATTACTTAGTGTTAGAGAAATGCTTGGTCGAACTCGCAAGCGTTGCTATCTCAAGCTTGTTTGTCAAGTTTAGTTTCCAAAACTATAAGTCTTGATTTCTAGTTTACTTATAGCTAAGTCTCGGACTAGGATAGAAAGTGTAGTTGAGCTCTAGACTCCACGACGTTCATCATGCAAAGACGAAGAACTACTCAAGGAACTGGTGGATCTTCATCGACTAAAAGGTATGTGGAGACTTGAACTTATCTATAACTCAAAAGTCTATCTACTCTATCTCCTATCTTGAGACAAAAGTCGTATTGCTATATAGACTTCGATTATACACATTTGCTATTTCGAGACGAATTTATCTCGCCTATCTATTTCTCGAAATATGTGTTGGTAAGCTTTCTCTTTGGCCAAGTTCATCTTTACAAGTGACGAAAGTCATGTTGGTTATTTCAATATCTTGAAAATTGCTTTGATGAAGAATAGTGTGTGAATAACCTCTATTTAACATCCTCTAAGAATGTTTCAATGATTGAAATGAGAATTTAGAATATATAACCTTGAATGGATATAAACATTGTATGTGAACTCATACGTGTGTAAGTCCAAAATCCTTGAACCAAAGTATGCGTACTTTACTACTCTGGATAACCGGAACTAAAGTCCACATACCCGTACGCGTACTGCTGGAAGTTCAGGTCCCGTGAATTTCTGCTGGAGTTTGTGAACTGAAAACAAACTTAAACTGGGTACTTAAGTATGCGTACCGGTATGCATACTTGAGTGGGTTATTTTCTAAAAACGGTTTATTCGTGAACTTAAACTTATATAAACTAAGGAATGCATACTTGCAAACCGTGGCTATAAAGTTCATGAATCGATTCGAGTGAATCAAAATCGTTTTTGTTTCGATTGTGTCTTATATACTTCTATGAGATCTATGACATTGAACAAATCTCTAACTAGTTCTTTTGAGTCATTTGAACTAGTTATGGTGAAGATGAATAAGGTTGATATGAAAGTGCTCATATGGTTAACCATTTGGTTAACTACTGTTGAACCAACTAGGTGTACATGTTTAGGTACGGTTACACAAACCTAAATGGACGTGCATTTTATTTGTATATAACAAGCTAAGTTCGATCTAACGATTGAAAGATATTAGCTTGAATCTAATCAGGTTTTCATCTAATGGTGAATATTGAATGCTTTGTTACCAAGGTAACTTAGATTGCAAACCATGATTTGGAGACTATATAAAGGAGAACTCTAGCGACTGGGAAAGCTAATCCCCACACCTTCTGTGTGATACTAGTTGTATAAGCTAGAGTCGATTCTCCTTTAACCTTAGGTTTCTACCGAGACCCTGTAGGTTAACGACTTAAAGACTTCATTGGTATTGTGAAGCCAGACCCAACTATTTTCTCTATAGTTGCGTGATCTGATCTTGCTGTTTCTATCGTATTGAGTACAATTGTAAAATTGGCTCGAGATTAATTTCTCCGATAGGTAAGATAGAAAAGTAGTCACAAACATCTTCGTCTCATCGTTTGTGATTCCTCAATATCTTGTTTCGCTAGTCGATTAAGATTATTGTGAGGTGATTGATATTTCTAGGCTATTCTTCGGGAATATAAGTACGGCATATCAATTGGTTCATGTTCACCTTGATTTATCAAAAGATGGAGCAAAACTTGTAGGTATTTATGTGGGAGACAAATTTATCTAATCCTGTAGACTTTTTAGTGTGATACAGATTTGTTTATTAAAGTCTTCGACTTTGGGTCGTAGCAACTCTTAGTTGTGGGTGAGATTAGCTAAGGGAATCTAGTGCGTAGTATCCTGCTGGGATCAATGATGTAAGGAGCGCAACTGTACCTTGGATCAGTGTGAGATTGATTGGGATTCAACTACAGTCTAGACCGAAGTTAGTTTGTAGTAAGCTAGTGTCTGTAGCGTCTTAATACAGTGTGTGTTCAATCTGGACTAGGTCCCGAGGGTTTTCTGCATTTGCGGTTTCCTCGTTAACAAAACTTCTGGTGTCTGTGTTATTTCTTTTCCATATTATATTTTTTTATATAATTGAAATATCACAGGTTGTGCGTTGTATCGATCAATTGGTAAATCCAACCTTTGGTTGTTGATTGAAATTGATTGATCCTTGAACATTGGTCTTTGGTACTGTTCAAGTTGTTTCTCTTATATTCAATCAGACTCGCAGATTTATATTTGTTTGAGTTAGGATAGAATCGAGAAATTGAGAAATAACTCTTTGATATACTTTTTGTTAAGAGTGAGTCTGACTGTCTAGTTGATTCTCTTAAAAACACTACACCCTTTTTAGTGATTAGCAACGGTAGGTTGCAGTTGCAAAGTGGGATCGCAACAGTTCTGCTCTTTTACGAAAGTTGATGTTGCAATATTCGCAACGGCTACATTGCCGTTGCGAATTATAGGTCGCAACAGTTTACTTCTCTTGCAACGATGAAAGTTCGCAACAGTTGCGTAATTAGTGGTCAAAACAACTTCAAACAGTTGCGACTAGAATTTCGCAACAAGTTTCTGCAGTTGCGAAATTTTTGTAACATCCAAAAAATAGTGGTTTTGACTGGTTTTGACCGGTCAAAACCGGGTCAATATTAAAGTTCCCTGTAGCAAGCAGGTCAATATTAGGCTAGTTCTCCAAACGTTTTACCTCCGTCTATAACCATTTGTACAAACCACAAAAATGCATTTTCAATAAATTGTCAGTGCCATTTATTAGGTAAATATCATTCACAGACATGTGCAGCATTTAACGATTATTACATAAGACACAGGATTTACACGAAACATGAACACAAGCAGGTCAATCACTTGTGAGTGGTCCCACCCTTGGGTGATCGACCTACTCAAAGTTAGAAATTCCTATGAATTATCTGCCACCGGCAGTTGCCTCGAATAAAACTATTGTTTCGAAAAAGAAAGCACTTTTACAAATTGTAGGATTGGAAGCAGATGCAATGCTTGCACTACTGGACTATGCAAGTAAAAATTTATCACATTCTCCAGAACTGGAATGACTTCAAAAAACTAACCTTTGAAAAGGTGCTTGTAAGGTCATCAATGTCCGATAAAAATCCTAAACCTTCACCCTGCAAATGCAAACTAAATGTCAATTTGACCATTTCTTTATAGCAAATAGTTAACATATATACAGTTAGGTGTTGATCTTATAGAACATTATACACATGAGTTAGATTTCCACAGTTCAGCATGAACTCGAAATAATGATTAAATCACTTATGTTAATTTAGCCATCAGAAGAAAATACATACTGTTAACAAATATAAAAAAAAAAAATTGGTCAAATTCGAACAAGTTCTTACGGAATCAAACTTCACAACCCACAAAAGCCTATCAAAGCCTACTGGTCTCTTCCAATGATAAAAGCTAGGATATAAAGAAATATCACAGAACAGTATTATTGAGATAATGTCTGGATTCATACATTAGCATAAGTAATCGCTAGTTCAGATCACATTCACAGAAAAAAGCCCACACATGTTGGGCAGTATGGTTTTACTAAGGATGCCAATTCTACAACTAATGTTAACAAGCAATTCTCACATGCACTTGCTAAACAAGACCTAATAAACCAAAATCACAAAGATAAAGATAGAGAGTAAAAAGAACAGAACAAAAGGAAGCAAAGAGAAAGATCTTGGTATGGATACACAACAATGGAGAGTTTAATATTCTTCAAAGAGCAAAATTATAATATTTCCTTTATGACAATTTTCTACTTTATGTATCATTTTTCTAGCCTTTTAGATGCTTTCTGGTGAAAGAGAGAAGGCATTCAATAGGCAATTACTAATAAATTAGCAGTCTAGCTTTCAAAAGACGGAGCCAATTGACGAAGAGGTTGGATATGTTATACTACTCCGGTTTGTCCAACAAAAACTTGTTTCATGATGCCGCTGCTGCTTACCGGAAAACCCCCAATCACAGATCAACTAAGCATTTGTAGCCAATGTAAAATTATGAGAGTGACTAATTATACCTTTGTAGGGCTCCCAGTCAAGTAAGCCAGTTCATCTTCTGATCATAGAAGTGGAGATTCGCAGCTAATTGACCCTTCCCTCGTTGACGATCAAGCTTCCTGATGAAAGGATACCATAAAGATTTCTAGTGAGCATCCATAAGAAAGAAACCTTATTCAGAAAAAATGTGTAGCTTACAAAACCGTATCAATGTTGAATAGTGGGGATGAGCGAATAGGGTTGCTTCTAGAATGTAAGTTGATTTGCAATTACGACCCCAACATTCTTACAAAATGCTATTGTAGGTTATTATTTGGGGAAGTTGGGCTACATAAGAAAGTTTAACAAACAACAGTATGATAGAATCATAGTAAGTCAACTTACTGGACATACAGGGCCTTGAGAAGAAATCACGGACTCCGTCTCAGATGGATCTAAAACATAGCCTAGTCGAAGGTAAGGAAGCATATCGTAAACTGCTTCTTATTCTTTGCCAGCAGAGACCTGTGGCAGGTTAGGAAACAGTCCCAAAAATAAGTTCAAGTGTGCATGGATTTGCTTAACGAAGAAACAGAAAATGGTAATGGTTAAATCCCACACCTGAAAGACTTGTATAGCCAGTTTTCCATTTTGCTGAGCAACCATTCTCTTATCGTGGTATTGAGGATCCTCAGTGCTAAGAGATGCCTGGTTCAAAAAAAGCTTGTAAGAACCAAGACCTACAAACTCTTAATGTACAAAAAGAAGGCTAACGATAGAACTATCAGAATGAACTCAGTTTTCACCTCAACCAAAATGCAGTCATAGGGTTATCTTCATCAACAAAGCCATAGTTTATTAAAAGCTTTGAATTACAGTGTGGTCCACAAATACAGGACAAACGAGCTTCAAATATCAGAATAACACCATAGAATAACCACTAATAACAGAACTGACCATAATAAAGACAGAACTAAGCAATCATGTGAAGGGAGATAGTATACCAGATAAAAATTGGCTCCCTAGCCTTATATGGGCAACCATGAGCTGAACAGCACCTTCGACTCAAGACTTGCAGAAGCTCTGCACAAATTGAGATCTCCATGAGGGTACCATCAGATCATCGGTTGAACTTCATGTAAATAGCTTTCTAAACTCTAATCAGAAAATAGAAATACAGATTCAAATGAACAAAATCCCAAATTTGAAAAGTAAAACTTACAAGGAAATGTTCCAAATCACGGATAGTACCAGAATTTGCACACTCTTCATGTGCGTTTTCTGGTGGTGAAAGAGATGAATTTGTTGTTGATTTCTATGCCTACAATATCTCTTTCCCTGCAAATTTGATTTCGCATACAACCTATAACTTCTGTCATTCATAAACACTAAATCATCTTCAATATACTCCACTAATAAAAAAAAATCAACGATTGCTTATTTCTCTGTTAAATACTCCCCAAATTCTAACGAATTCTGTGCAAACTCAAATAAGGTGAAAACCCATCTTTTCATATCTGATAGATACTCTAACTCCACCTCAATCTCGTCCATTCATCTCATTGAAGAACAAGAAGAATTGGATAAGACATAAAATTCTTTAAAAAAATTGAAGAACCCTAACTCTTCAGCAATCGGGAAAAAAACACAATACTAATGAACTATATAAAAAACCCATTAGAACTCTACAAATCTTGAACTTATGAGATGATATAACCTTACCTTCAGAAAATGAAGGAGAATCTGAGAATTGTTAGTCAAACCCTAATAAGTTTTTTTCTCTGATTGAAAAAAAAATTACCCTAATAAATTGGTCGGCATGATTTGGGATTTGATATCTCTGAAATCAACAAATCATTCGACCTTAATCTCGGAGATTACTGGTTGAGACTTCATAAGTTCCTGAAATCAGAGCAGTTGAACCCTAAAAATAGAGAAGAGAACTAGAGAAAGAGAGAATCAGAGAAGAAAGATAAAATAAGAGAAAGGGTTCTGATAATCACTATCAGCAATTCAGCATCATCGCTGTGTGTGTATAATGATCGTTGATTGAACCTCAAAACAAGAAGAAGAAGAACCCTAAGAAGAGAAGAGAAGAGAATAGAAGAGAGAGAGAGAGAATGTAGAATGAAAAATAAGATTTCTGTTCGACTTTCAGTCTTACCCCGAGTCAGTTTTGAAACTGACAAAACATCTGGATGGGCTGAAACTGAGTCAGATTGAAAGTGTGGGCAGCACACACATGAGTCGCACGCGTACAGCCCAATTCTGTTGCGGATTGCAACTCAAAATAACAGTTGCGAGTTTTGTAACAGTTTTAAGCTGTTGCGAATATTTTGCAACTAAAATTAGCAACTGAAAATTCGCAACAGCTACAAAGCTGTTGCTAATCTGAGTTGCTAAACCCCATATTTGGTGTAGTGAAAGTAATTTGGAGTTAGTCCACACAGATTGCTAAGTGAATTATTGGGTGAGGTTGTTAGACCCCCGCTTTTTCAATTGGTATCAGAGCAGGCAAACACGTTTAAAGACCTCAGAAGTCTGTGTTTGTAGCGATTTGATTATGGACGATTCTATCTCTAATAACGTACTAGTTCAGAAATTACCAGATGATTCCGAAAGCTTGGATTCACTTGAGAGAACGGTCACATCTAAGTCAATATCTAAACATTCTCTTGATGTAAAAACAGTTGATTGGGAAACGCTCCTAGAAGAACAGTTGGATGAACTTTCTGATGAAGGTGATTCAGATATTGATAGAGATGTTGATGAGGAAGTCTCAGAGTATGTTAAGTTTTTGGATTCGTTGAAAATGAAGAAGATTACAACTTCTCATGTCACACCTCTTCTGACTCCTCTCTGTCGAGAAAACAAGAAATTAAAAAGGATATACGGAGGTCTTTATGGTCAAAATCGCTCTTGCGAATCGGTCCTTAAAGATACCGAGGAAATCCTAAGTAGAAAGTCACTTGAATTTGACCGTGTTTATCAAAAATACTTCTTGTTGGAAGAGAAACTTGCAGAAATTGAAGGAAGAATTAACTCTCAGCAAGCAAGTTTTGATGACAAAGAAGGCGCATATCTCGCTCGAGAAAAACGCCTTGAGGATGATTTAGCTGCTGCTCTTGATAAAATCAAGATGTTGGAAAATGACTTGAAAAAGTTCAATACTGGTTCAAGCAAATTAACCACTATGCTAGGAGCAAGTAAAAATCATCGTGATACACGAGGATTGGGTTATAAGGGAATAAATGCTCCAAGTACTAGCAAAGAGGTAAAATTTGTCAAGGCTAGTGATTTTTCTCAACAAAAGGTTTCCACTGATGGCAAAAGTGAAATACCTTCACAGGCAGTTAAGGTTCAAAAGAGCAAAGTATATCAACCTCCAAAGTCAGCACACACTTATCGAGGTAAGAACATTCCTTATGTTTGCCACTATTGCGGAAATAAAGGTCACCTGGAAAGGAGATGTCGTTTCCGTATAAGGAATTAGAAACTTCATGATGTTCTTGTTTGGGCATCACAAGAAGTTATGAAACCAAGATCATATGTTAAGACTAATCCCCTTAACGTTACAGGTTGTAATTGTCCAACCTTTAGGCAAAGGAATCAGTGCTGTGATAAACCTAGACTTGCCTATAAACGTCATACGAATCCTTTTCACAATCATAATGGTTATCAAAAGGATAACTTCGTAAAGGCGAAGACAAGATCCGATGCTCCCAGTTGGAGAAAGACTAACTTGCAAAAGAATAGTCAATCCGATTCTCTTCCAAGAATTCTAGAAGAGAGTAATGGGAAGAAGGTTCCGATTGTTCCTAAACGCACTCAGAAGTGGATACAAAAGAAAGTCAATGATGTTTTGAGTGTGAAAAGGAATGATCTCCCAGAAAATTCCATGACTATGGAGAAGGCAGTATCCATGATGTTGGAACTTAAAAAGTTTTTTGGAAAGATGGATTTGGATGTGAAAGGTTCTAAAAGCGATCTCTTTCATGATAATCCAAAAGTCACTTGTGGTGAGCAAGACATTGCTCATCTCAACACAACTTGAGTGTGTTATTAATGCATCCTCACCAAGGAATGCCCTGCTATGTATACGGTGAGGGAAGCACGAGAATTGGGGGGCACAGATTATGTTCGGTAAGGCTGTAGAATCCGATTGGATTCTTCTAAAAAGTAGTTCGGGATGTTTGGACTCCATGGTACACATACCAGGTATGCATACCATCATTTAAAATCAAAATCCAGGGATTTTAGTACGCATACCCGTTTGCATACTGCTCCAGGTCATGAAAATTCGTTTGCAAACCGGTATGCATACTTGACCGTAGACGTCAACATTCGGTAAACTTGTTTTGTCCGTAACTTCTTCGTCCAAACTCGGAATTACCTCATTCTTTTTGCATTCTATTCCTATTTGAATTCCCTTCAAAATGGAGATGAGAATTCTTGAATTTGGATGAGTTAAGATTGTTCTTTATCCTGTCTCTTGTTTTTGAGTGTTTTGCTCCGTTTCGTCGCACTTGTTCCACTTCTCTTGGACTTGGGCACTTGGATTCTTGGAGTACTACTCATTTAAGCTCATTTGTAGCTTTTACAAGAATGTTATTGGTGAATCACAAAGAAGGAAGTTCAAGAATGGGTAGTAGTACGCATTGCTATGGGATTCTTGAATGTTCACAATCATCTTATGTGAACTATGGTGCATGGTCGTTAATGACTTTGTATGATCTTCTTTGTTAAGAAAATCTTTTTATACGCCTTTGGTAGATATTCTTGGTGTAAATCCGTGCGAAAAAGATTGATTCTACCTTTTAAGGGCAAAGATTGTTTTTACAGTATTAATCTTTATGATTTTACATATTGCAAATTGTTATGGGATATGTGTGTTTGCGTCCGTGAACTGTGATTGTCCCATACGTGGTCAAAAGTTAAGTCTTTCATATGTCAGTATGCAAGTATTGATAAAGGATTGAATGAGCTTTTGACAAAAAAAGTTAAGCCAATTATGTCATTATGCAAATATTGATGGAAGATAGGACGAACTTTTGTTTACAAAGATTAAGTCTATTACATATCATTGTGCAAATAGTGATGAAAAATAGAATGAGTCTTTGTTTATTCCGCAGTATTGATCTTCCCTGATCCATATTTTTTATGTATATACTGTGTGGCACCGTAAGTTTTCTTATATTGAGCATTTCCGATTGAATTAATCATGAGTTCTCTTGTGGTTATTTTAATTGAGTTTTTGGATACAAATTCATATTCTTATGTAATTTGTTGTTGTACAAATAAATCCTTATTTTCTCGTGAAAGTAAGGTCGCTCTTGTTGTTCTTTCAGGATTGACATTTTATGGGGGAGAGTTCTTAATTGAACTTGTGCTTAATTGCCAAATCTTTGTGGGGAGTGCGGCTGTGGAATATTAAAGGGGTTATCTTGTATCTTTATAAACTCCTTGATGAATGCATTTAGCTTCGACTATATGATTGCATCTAAAAAGTTGATATGTGCTTATTTTGGTCATGAAGTGTCTTTATGGAAATCTCATTAGGATCCCACTAGTTTTCGTACCTTTGCCAATTTTATTGACAAAAAGGGGGAGAATTAATGTGTAGTTCACACTACAAATACATATGGTTTTCGGATCATTATGTAAGGGGGAGTGGTTTCCATGTGAGATGGAGTATTGACTAAGGGGGGGTGATACATATCACCATAGTATTGTTGTCGAAGTTGTGATACAATTGAACTTTGATGTTGTGTAATAATACTATGACACTATGTAACAATGATTGAGAGCTTTTGTTTTCTCATTGTTATGGCTACGGATCTTCAACAACGTGATGCTGCATTGAATATCTTTGGAATCATTGGAGTACTTGGAAGTGACGAAGATTTCGAGTAATGTTGAATAACCAAGGAGATCATGCATGTGGAAGAGAAGCTGCAAAGTGTATTTATTTTGTATTCCATATGTATTGATAGTTTTGTCACTAAAATTGACAAAGGGGGGGGATTGTTAGAGCACTGCTCGGTCGAACTCACAAGCGTTGCTATCTCAAGCTTGTTTGTCAAATTTAGTTTCCAAAACTATAAGTCTTGAATTCTAGTCTACTTATAGCTAAGTCTCGGACTAGGATAGAAAGTGTAGTTGATCTCTAGACTCCACGACGTTCATCATGGAATACTCAAGGAACTGGTGGATCTTCATCGACTAAAAGGTATGTGGATACTTGAACTTATCTATCACTCAAAAGTCTATCTACTCTATCTCCTATCTTGAGACAAAAGTCGTATTGTTATATAGACTTCGATTATACACATTTGTTATTTCGAGCCGAGTTTATCTCGCCTATCTATTTCTCGAAATATGTGTTGATAAGATTTCTCTTTGGCCAAGTTCATCTTTACAAGTGACGAAAGTCATGTTGGTTATTTCAATATCTTGAAAATTGCTTTGATGAAGAATAGTGCGTGAATAACCTCTATTTAACATCCTCTAAGAATGTTTCAATGATTGAAATGAGAGTTTAGAATATATAACCTTGAATGGATATAAACATTGTATGTGAACTTATACGTGTGTAAGTCCAAAATCCTTTAACCAAAGTATGCGTACTTTACTGCTCAGGATAACCGGAACTAAAGTTCGCGTACCCGTACGCGTATTGCCGGAAGTTCACGTCCCGTGAATTTCTGCTGGAGTTTGTGAACTGAAAACAAACTTAAACCGGGTACTTAAGTATGCGTACCGGTATGCATACTTGAGTGGATTATTTTCTAAAAACGGTTTATTCGTGAGCTTAAACTTATATAAACTAAGGAATGCATACTTGCAAACCGTGGCTATAAAGTTCATGAATCGATTCGAGTGAATCAAAATCGCTTTTGTTTCGATTGTGTCTTATATACTTCTATGAGATCTAAGCAATTGAACTCTCTAACTAGTTCTTTTGAGTCATTTGAACTTGTTATGGTGAAGATGAATAAGGTTGATATGAAAGTGCTCATATGGCTAACCATTTGGTTAACTACTGTTGAACGAACTAGGTGTACACGTTTAGGTACGGTTACACAAACCTAAATGGACGTGCATTTCATTTGTGCATAACAAGCTAAGTTCGATCTAACGGTTGAAAGATATCAGCTTGAATCTAATCAGGTTTTCATCTAACGGTGAATATTGAATGATTTGTTACCAAGATAACTTAGATTGCAAACCCTGATTTAGAGACTATATAAAAGAGAACTCTAGCAACTGGGAAAGCTAATCCCCACACCTTCTGTGTGATACTAGTTGTATAACCTAGAGTCGATTCACCTTTAACCTTAGGTTTCTACCGAGACCCTTTAGGTTAACGACTTAAAGACTACATTGGGATTGTGAAGACATATCCAACTATTTTCTCTATAGTTGCGTGATCTGATCTTGCTGTTTCTATCGTATTGAGTACAATTGTAAAATTGGCTCTAGATTAATTTCTCCGATAGGCAAGATAGAAAAGTAGTCACAAACATCTTCATCTCATCGTTTGTGATTCCATAATATCTTGTTATGCTAGTCGATTAAGATTATTGTGAGGTGATTAATATTTCTAGGCTTTTCTTCGGGAATATAAGTCCGGTATATCAATTGGTTCCTGTTCACCCTGATTTATCAAAAGATGGAACAAAACTTGTAGGTATTTCTGTGGAAGAAAGATTTATCTATTCTGTAGACTTTTCTGTGTGAGACAGATTTGTTTATTAAAGTCTTCGTCTTTGGGTCGTAGCAACTCTTAGTTGTGGGTAAGATCAGCTAAGGGAATAAAGTGCGTAGTATCTTGCTGGGATCAGAGACGTGAGGAGCGCAACTGTACCTTGGATTAGTGTGAGTTCGATTGGGGTTCAACTACAGTCCAAAACGAAGTTAGTTTGTAGTAGGCTAGTGTCTGTAGCGGCTTAATACTGTGTGTGTTCAATCTGGACTAGGTCCCGGGGTTTTTCTGCATTTGCGGTTTCCTAGTTAACAAAACTTCTGGTGTCTGTGTTATTTCTTTTCCATATTAAATTTTGTTATATAATTGAAATATCACAGGTTGTGCGTTGTATCGAACAATTGGTAAATCCAACCTTTGGTTGTTGATTGAAATTGATTGATCCTTGAACATTGGTCTTTGGTACTGTTCAAGTTATTTCTCTTGTATTCAATCAGACTCGCAGATTTCTATTTGTTTGAGTTAGGATTGAATCGATAAATTGAGATATAACTCTTTGATATACTTTTTGTTAAGATTGAGTCTGACTTTCTAGTTGATTCTCTTAAAAGTATATTGGAGTTAGTCCATACAGATTTCTAAGCGAAATATTGGGTGAGGTTGTAACCCCCGCTTTTTCACTTAGGATCGGTTGCACTAATAAAAATCATACCAATACATAAGTCAGGCATTGTGACTAGTTTTACCAAGATACATAACAAGTTATGATCGGTTCTACCAACTCACACATATTGGTAATCCAATATGCAATGAATAAAAATACCAATAAGCCTAGCGATTTCCCTTTTGATTCATAAAACAAGTTCATGAATGTACTTCCTTTAAACGAATGTAAACATTATTTCCTAGGACGAAATCTTCACCCATACCTATACACATAATCACAATAGCATTCATACGATTATGTCGATGTCTTATATACGAAGTTCAAAAGATAGGCATTATACTTCGTATTCTAATTCCTTAACACTATGTCTACTAGAGTATAATCATTCACAGCTTCGCAGTTATGTTTTCAATATAGCACGACTTGAAAGATACATTAGGAATGAAATAGTTCAAGTCACAATATTACTAACCTCAAGAGGAAGGATGATGTCGTCGATGTAGCTTGTTACTTCTTCACATTCTTCAAGTCTTCGAGTAATACTTGTATGTCTCATAATCCTAATCTTTTTAGCCTAACCTATTCAAAGTTTTCTCTAGTACATAATCAAGCGACTCTTTAATTGAGTTTTGATTCACTAAAATATGACAACCAAACTTGACATACCAATGCTTGGTGGGTTCAACCGAGCTATGCTCTAACATCTAGAAAAGTGCACGTAATACAACTAAACTTGACTTGCCATAGACTTTGTTGACCAACACGTGTTTTTGCTTATCTCCCTACCTAAACGGCTAAACCAAAATAACTCCCTACCTAAACGGCTAAACCAAAATAAGCTTCGTTTATTCACAGTCAATCTTTCTCTTTCCTCCATCTCCCCTAACCCTAAGATATTCTCCAAATCTTCCGCCATATTTTTGGTATCTTCCTCTAAAAATTAAGGAAAACCAAACCACCTGTATAAATTTCGACTAATTTTCGATTAAATCTGATTTTCGATTAAAACTGAGAAGAATTATTTTTTTCCCACTGTCGATTTGATTTTCCCTACAAAATAAATTCACTCCTAAATCAAGCAATTAATTTCCGAGTAAAATTGAGGAGGTTTTAGTTTCTTTTGGCGGGATGTTTCCCGCTAATTTGTTTTGGGTTTCGAATTTCATCCAATTCAGAAGGCTATATAAACCCTAAGTCATGGATGGAATTTTTACATTCATCAATAATCTCTTCAGAGACTTATTTCTACAAAATCTTCAGGGTATTTGTTGTATCCCTCTTTGTAATGGCTCTCCCTGTTATCTGCCCTTAGCTTAGTTAGCTGGGTGTTCCAGTAATTTAGTGGACTATTATTGGTTAAGTGGGGACCGTTGATTGAGCACCACGCGTCAGTTATCGATTGAGTGAGATTAGGGTTCACTGATTCGTTATTAAGTTGTAAGAAGAGTGTATCTCTTGAGTCATCTGAATATTGTTGTTAATGAAACTCTTGGCTGCGCCTCTATGCACAGAATTTGGTTTGAATCTTTGATTCAAGAGGTGATTTTCACCATTTCTATCCCTCCTCTGTGTTAATTTGTTGTAGGGATACAACAATTGGCATCAGAGTCGTTCAAATCCACCCAATTTTATTTTATTTTACAATGACTCTCAAAGAAGTTGCTGACAAAGCTGATGCTAATTCAGTAGCCATCACCAAACTCCGATCAGAATTCAAAACCCTTTCCACAGATCTAACTGCTCAGATCGATACCATGAAATCTAGTTTCAAGGAAGCTTTACAGGAGAACACTCGCAATCTCATCCAATTACTCTATAAACCCAACCGTACTCCATCACCTGAAGATGAAAGTGAATCTCACATTCTTGATGAGGAGACTCCAAATTACATTCATCAACATCACTCCAACTTTGACCATCACCAGCATCGTCTTCCAAAGTTAGATTTCCCACGTTTTGATGGAGATAATCCTAGAGGATGGATCCAGAAAAGTGAACCGTATTTTCAACTCAATGACATTGAAGAACATAAGAAGGTGGATATTGCTGCTATCTACCTTAAAGGTAAGGCCGAAAAATGGTTTCTAAATTTTCAGGTTAATAGACCGAGAATTACTTGGAAGGATTTAGCTATACATTTATGTGCTCGTTTTGAAAACCCTGTTGAAGAGAATTTTGTGGGTAGTTTTAATAAACTCATACAGAGTTCCTCGGTTGATGATTATTTCGAGGAATTTGAATCTCTTAAATCCTTAATGCTTAATATGAATCCCTCCTTAACTGAAGTATATTTTGTTATGAGCTTCCTTAGTGGTTTGAAAGATGAAATTGGGAAATTTGTGTCCATGTTTCACCCTGAAACACTGGCTGAGGATTTTTCTTTTGCTAGATTACAAGAACACAAAATTCTTTTAGCATCTACTGCCACTAATCCATTTACCAAATCATTCAATACCTCATTCACTTCAAACAGACAATACTCTTCTTTCAATTTTCCTCCAAAACCTATTCTGACTTCACCAAAATCAACACCAGTTACACCTAAGTCTTCTCCTACTCCATTCTCCAGGCTCTCTACTTCAACTCCAACCATTAAAAGACTCACCCATGAGGAAATGAATAGAAGAAGAGCTCAAGGCCTATGTTATAATTGTGATAAAATTTACAAACAAGGGCACATGTGTAAGGATAAACAGAAGATTTTCATGTTACAAGTTGAGAATGGTGAGTCACAGGATACTGAGGAGGAGGAGGTATTTGAAGAATCCACTGAATCTCCAATTCAGTCTGATGTTGAAATTTCTTTACATGCTCTCATAGGTTCTGCAACTGGTGATACTATTAGAATTCCTGGCCTTCTAAAAAACCAAGAAGTCTCTATTCTTATTGATACTGTTAGTACCACTAGCTTCATTGATAGTGCTTTAGCAAGTTCACTTCAATGTCATATTGAGCCCACTGAACCAATGGTGGTCACAGTTTATAATGGAGAGAGGACAATTAGCACTGGTATTTATTCACAGCTTACATGGAGCATGCAGGGCCAACAATTTATGGAAAACCTCAGGGTCTTGCCATTAGGAGGATGTGACATTGTACTTGGTGCAGATTGGCTAAGGACTTTAGGTGATGTACTTTTTAACTTATCCAAATTGTGAATTTCTTTCAAGTCTAAACCTACGAAGATTACACTACAAGGTACACCTCCAAGGTCTTCTTTGTTACACATGAGTGGTGAGGCAGTCAAGAAACTTTTTGCCACAAATTCTCATGGCATAGTGGGTCATCTTTTTTCCATTTCTACACCTCCTACACCACCCACAACTCCTCCTGAAATACTTCCTCTACTTCAAGAGTTCACTGACATTTTTGCAGAACCTACTCAACTACCCCCTCAGAGGAGTTTAGATCACGCAATCCCCTTACAACCCAACTCAACTCCTGTAAATCAAAGAGCCTATAAATTCCCCTATATCCATAAAGGAGTAATAGAACAGCTAGTCAAAAATATGCTAGACACTGGCATCATCCAACCTAGCTATAGTCCTTTTGCCTCACCTATCCTCTTAGTCAAAAAGAAAGACAACACATGGAGATTTTGTATTGACTATAGAAAATTGAACAACATTACAGTCAAGGACCGATTTCCAATACCCATTATTGAGGAATTATTGGATGAATTAAATGGAGCTACTGTGTTCACAAGAATTGATCTGAGAGATGGATACCATCAAATCAGAGTACATGTTTCAGACATTTTCAAGACAGCTTTCAGAACCCATCAAGGCCATTATAAGTTTAAAGTGATGCAATTTTTCCTCACCAATGCTCCAGCTACATTTCAAGCTTTAATGAATGAGTTATTCCAACCAACTTTGAGAAAGTTTATTCTGGTCTTTTTTATGATATTTTAATCTACAGCAAAAACATGTCTGAACACTTGGAGCATCTCAAGTTTACCTTCTCCTTACTCAGGCAACATAAACTTTATGCTAAGCTTTCTAAATGCTGTTTTGGCCAATCATCCTTAGAGTATTTAGGCCACATAATAACAGCTGCAAGAGTCTGTGCTGATCCAAATAAAGTAGCTTGCATGCAATCTTGGCCACAACCTACCACCCTCAAAGAATTGAGAGGCTTTCTTGGCCTTACATGCTACTATAAAAAGTTTGCCAAGAATTATGGAGCCATCAGTAAACCACTAACTGATCTCCTCAAGAAGAACTCATTTCTATGGACTTCAGCTGCCACCACAGCTTTTGAGCAGCTCAAACTTTCCATGTCCAACACACCCATCTTAGCCTTACCAGATTTCACTAAACCATTTGTGGTTGAAAGTGATGCAAGTGACTTGTGTATTGGAGCTGTCTTACTTCAGGAGGGTAAGCCAATAGCTTACTTTAACAAACCATTGGGACCAAGGGCTAGAGCATTATCTACTTATGAGAAGGAGTTTCTAGCCATTGTCATGGCAGTACATAGGTGGATACATTACTTACAGGGTGCTAAATTCACCATACAAACTGATTATCAAAGAATCAAATATTTTTTGGAGCAAAGAATTACTACTGCATTACAACAAAAATGGCTGATCAAGCTTATAGGATTTGATTATGATATCAAGTACAAGAAGGGAGTTGTGAATGTGGTAGCAGATGCACTTTCTAGAAGACCTCACACTTCAGCTACTTGCCAATTGATGGCCACTTCCACACCATCTTGGGTTCAAGAAGTCCTCTCTAGTTATGCTGATGATGAGAAAGTCCACCAGCTTACTTCCAAACTTGTTTGGAGCCCTACTAGTGTTGAACATTTTACTTACAAAGAAGGGGTCTTAAGATATAAAAACAAACTTTATATTGGTACTGGAGGTCATGTCAGACATACTCTTCTCCACTCTTTACATACTTCTGTTGTTGGAGGCCATTCTGGTATACATGCAACTTATGTAAGAGCCAAAGCACATTTCTATTGGCAAGGGATCAAGAAGGATGTATTGCTCTTTGTATCTCAATGTGACACCTTCCATAGAAACAAACGTGATCAGACTACTGCTGCTGGCCTTCTCTAACCTCTCCATGTGCCTGATCATGCTTGGCAACACATCATAATGGATTTCATTGATGGTTTGCCCAGCAGCAACAAGAAGAGTGTCATCTTAGTTGTAGTGGATAGACTCACTAAGTATGCTCATTTTATTTCTCTACAACACCCATATACAGCTTCCTCTGTGGCACAAGTTTTTCTTAACCAGGTATTCAAGCTTCATGGTTTTCCTTCTTCTATAGTATCTGATAGAGACAAGGTGTTTACTAATAATTTTTGGCAAGACTTATTCAAAGCATTGGGTACTAACTTAAAATTGAGTACAACTTATCATCCTCAAAAAGATGGCCAAACTGAGAGAGTTAATGCTTGCTTGGAAAACTATTTGAGGTGCATTACAGGTCAAAACCCAAGCAGCTGGAGCAATTGGTTACCACTGGAAGAATGGTGGTACAACACCAGCCTTCACAGAGGATTAAAGATGCCTCCCTTCTAAGCATTGTATGGTTATTTACCACCACATTTAGCTTTCCCATATACTGATACTACTTCTGTGGATGCTGTAAAATCTTATCTGAAGACAAGAGACTCTATGCTTGATATTATTAAGGAATCCTTACATCAGGCCCAAGATAGAATGAAACTCTATGCAGATTCAACCAGAGTTGAGAGGTCCTTTGCAGAAGGGGATTTAGTTTATCTCAAGCTTCAACCATACAGGCAAGCCTCATTGTCTTTGAGAAAGAATTTCAAACTGTCAGCCAAATACTATGGCCCATTCAAGGTATTACAAAGGATTGGTGCAGTGGCCTATAAACTCCTCCTGCCATCTCATTCTCGCATACATCCAGTGTTTCTCAGTTGAAGAAGCATATTGGAATGAAGCATACTCATGTCCCTACTATACCTGTGGTTGATCTTCATGACGACATCATCATGCTTCCAGAGAAGGTGTTGAAGACAAGAAATGTGCTCAGAGGTAACAAATTCATCCGCCAAGTGCTCATCCAGTGGACCAACTCTTCCCCAGATGATGCTACTTGGGAAGACATCTCCAATATTAGATCCCATTATCCTAGGTTTGTCCTTGAGGACAAGGATAATTTTCAGGGTTAGGCAATGTTGTATCCCTCTCTGTGACGGCTAGCCCTGTTGTCTGCCCTTAGCTTAGTTAGATGGGTGTTCCAGTAATTTAGTTGGACTATTATTGGTTAAGTGGGTGACTCTTGATTGAGCACCACACGTCAGTTATCGATTGAGTGAGATTAGGGTTCACTGATTCGTTATTAAAGTTGTAAGAAAAGTTTATCTCTTGAGTCATATGAATATTGTTGTTAATGAAACTCTTGGCTGGGCCTCTGTACACATAATTTGGCTTTAATCTTTGATTCAAGAGATGATTTTCACCATTTCTATCCCTCCTCTGTGTTAATTTGTTGTAGGGATACAACAGTACTCTTTATACCTTTTCTTTTACATTACATTTTTCTTTGATTTTGCTTTTAAAACCCTTATTATTTTAATGGTGTTGTGATTGCTTGATGGGTTCTTCTTCAAAAAAAAAATTTATAAGAAAAGAGGTGCACCTCATACAATACATCTGAAACAAGCTTTTACATGCCTGGTTTTTAAGTTTACAGAGTAAAAACTATCACCACAACTTTCAACAGTCCAGAATATTCAACCATTACATCCAAACAAGTACACAAATCAGGGTTAAATGGCCAAGTTTGGGTTGTTAAAAACAACACCAAATCATCTAACATGACTGCACTGGGCATAGATATTAGGATCAGCAATTGATCAATCCATTTTTCAAGGTTTTTCATGAGTAAGTTAAATGGAAATGTTTGGGTTGTTGAAGACAACACCAAACAATTTAACAACACTGCAGTAAGCAATGGTGTTAGGATCAGCAAATGATCCATCCATTTTTCAAGATTTTTCCTAAAGTAACAAATGTAACACACTAAAATTAAACTAGGGTAGCATCTGGTAACTAGCTGGCTCTGAATCGGTATGAAGCGGCCTGAATAGGTAGGCATCTGTGTCTGAGTTGGTGTCTGAATCTGAGTCTTAGTGAATGGAGTCTTGATAACCAAAGTTGCTGTAAGAGATGGTGTTCCGGATGGGGTTGTTGATGCTTTTGTTGATGGAGTTGTTGTTGATTATACTAGCTTTGATCTTGTTGATGCTGTTCGAGTCATTTTCTTCAAACACAGTAGAAATTGTTCTTCTTGTACGAATAATAAATACATCCCTTGATTAACTTAACAAGACAACAATCAGATTTAGCTAGTAGTGAAAGTGCAGCAAGTAAATAAAATCCAAAAACATCCAAAATCAGAAGAAAAAACTAGATCTGAAATTACAAATAGTAAACAAAGCTAAACTCGAGTAAAACTTAATCTAGAGACTAATAGTGAAAGATAAACTAGAAGTGAAGGTGTTATGGAGAATGATCTGCTCAGACCAACTCCGAAGGAGCCGATCTGACCAGAGGCGGCTTTAAAAAAAATTGGTTTCCGATATTTGGTTTTAGGAAAGAGGAGAGGGGAGGGGAGGAAAAAGAGGAGAGGAGAGGGGAGGGTTCTTCTTCAATGAATCTATTCAAGCTTCCCTAATGGTTTAGAACTCCACACACTGTTTACTTGGCGACAGAAATCTGGTTTTTTTAAATCATATTTTTTTAGTACTTTGATTGTAAGTAGTATACATCCGTGATTCTTTAGCCTTTTGCGTTTTTTTGTTTTGTTTTTTAGTATGGTTGTTCATGGGTTCCTCTTCCATGGAATCAAATCAATGCCAATTACTTACATCTGTAATTCCCTGCAATAGGATTTGCAGTTGTGATGTCTCATAACAATGTGGTTGTTTGACTTTTTCTAAAGTATTGTCACGCAACTTTTGTAAATGAAGCATGACCATCGTGCAGAGTTTATGGAGCTATGATTTAAACGAGGTAATCTGCATTACCATATTATTGTGCAACTAAACATCAATGATTTCTGGAGTTTCCTTCGCTTTGTGCTTGCTGTTCTAGTTTTTTCCTTACGTGGAGGTAGTGTTGGAGCAAATGAGTTTTATTATTTTGTTTTATAAGTCTTGGTGGGAATGGAACTTAGGATCCTTAAGTCTCAAAGAGTACTTGCTCATTTTCTTATGAGTGAATGAAACCTTTAGTCCCACATAGGGTATAACTAAAGAGGAGATCCACTATATAACTATTCCATTATGGATAGTTAGTAAAACAATGTGGGTGGAACGGGTAGGCGTGGCAGTGTGCCTCAACCGATGCAAACTGGCCACATAATA
>JAJJMB010004724.1:0-14081 GCA_023531105.1 Papaver atlanticum | reverse complement strand
TGCTCATATGACTTTGGGTCGTAGCAACTCTTAGTTGTGGGTGAGATCAGCTAAGGGAATCAAGTGCGTAGTATCCTGATGGGATCAGAGACGTAAAGAGCGCAATTGTACCTTGGATCAGTGTGAGATTGATTGGGGTTCAACTACAGTCCATACCGAAGTTAGTTTGCAGTAGGCTAGTGTCTATAGCGGCTTAATACAGTGTGTTCAATCTGGACTAGTTCCCGAGGTTTTTCTGCATTTGCGGTTTCCTCGTTAACAAAACTTCTGGTGTCTGTGCTATTTCTTTTCTGTATTATATTTTGTTATATAATTGAAATATCACAGGTTGTGCGTTAAAATCAATCAATTAGAATATCCAACCTTTGGTTGTTGATTTAAATTGATTGACACTTGAACATTGGTCTTTGGTACCGTTCAAGTTGTTTCACATAATAATCAGGCTCACGGATTTCTATCTGTTTGATTTGTTGATTACATTGTGAAACAGAGATATTAAACTCTTTGATATATTTTACTCTAGATTGAGTCTGACTGCCTAGTTGATTCTCTAGAAAGTATATTGGAGTAAGTCCTCTCAAATTGCCAAACGAATTGTTGGGTGTGGTTTTTAGACCCCCGCTTTTTCAATTGGTATCAGAGTAGGCAAACACGTTCAAGACCTCATAAGTATGTGTTTGTAGCAATCTGATTATGTGGATAGAAGTTTATCTCTGTGTTACGCATTAACAATATGTCTTCCAATGCTTTTAACTATGTCAATTGTCTTGGGTTTTCCTCAAAGGATAACTCCTTAGTTGATTCTTCCGAATCCAGAGGTAAAAATGAGACAACTGACATTGTGACAGAAGCTAAAAGGAATGTCACCATAACTCAAAAAAAATCGGCTGAGTCAATTGATTTTTAAAATCATGCTCAACTTCTGGATGAATTTGAAAAGTCTCTCTGTCGAGAAAGGGAACTCTATGGCATCATTGAGTCCTTCTCCAACAATATCGAAAAACTACTTCAAGAAACTGCTTTACAGCGTGAAAGAATTAGTGTTCTTGAGGATATTGTTAAAGAAGACTCAATTAGAGAAAAACGTTTGATCGCGACACATTCATCTGATCTAAACAGACTTCGTGTTGAAAAAGAGAAATAAAGTGCTTCCCTTACTCTAGCCCAAGAAAAGTGCAAATCCTTGAAAAAGAAAAAATCTGTTTCAACGAAAAATTCTTTTTTACCAATGATCAATTCTCTAACAGAATTACAGTACATGAAGAGATGTTTTCCAAAGGAAGTTTCTGCTAAGAAGTGTTTACATAACTTGCAATCTTCTAATAGGGCTATGATGTCAAAACAGGCTCCTATAAATGTTTCTCCTCCACGAACCTGTTCCTTATGTGGGGAAAAGAATCACTATGTTCATCATTGTTTTGCTAGAAAGAAACATATTTATGATCTTCAAAATCTACTTCTTTTCACTGTCGACAGAGTAAACTCTCTAATGACCACGACAATGGATGTCATCCCTACAGAAAAACAGGATTCTCATAAGATGGAGTTCAATGGTCACTCATCTCGAAATTCCCACAGGAATCGTGTTCCTCAGAATGGTGCTAAAATACACATTTCAAGCAGTTATGAAATTCTCTGGAACCAATCTCTAGAGGTCCTAGACTTAATCCTCAGAAAAATATTTCTGATGGATCACCTGACGAGGTTATGTTAAATCCTTATGGAATAAAAAATAACCGAAGGAAGGTAAGAAATACCAGGTTCAAACCTTCAGATAGAATCTATAACTCATCTCTCAAAAATCATAATGAGATTACATCTCACATGTCTGTCTAATCGTAGACAATTGGTTCTTGTTGTATCTAACTTGAGAGGTGCAGGAATGACTTTTGGGAGATACTAAAGTCTACTGTAATTTTCCATTTGTATAGTGTTTGACTAAGCTGTTCTTTCTTTTAATGAGAAAGTAGGGTCTTTTGACTCTTTGTTGCTATACATCTCACTTTTATGCTCTGATTAACCTTTAATCATCGAGTCATGTTGGAGTGGGGAACATGAAAACATAGGCATTTTATCTTTTTGAAGCTCTTCTATTATGTTCAACTAGTCCACGAACGTTCGTGTCTCTCTTGGGAGTTTAGGGTTTCCACAACAAGGGGTACACTCTTTTGCTTAAAAACGTATATATATTATAGTGTTTTGCCTTCCCTACTAAAAAGAAAAAAAAAGGATATGGAAAACTCCTCAAAACCTCAAGAAGTTGTGAATCTTTAGATGGAAGAAGACTCTAAAGGATGCGATTCTGTTCAAGAACTTTTTTTGAAAAGGATAATTGAAAGGAAAGAGTATAACGCCTGGGTTGGAGAATGTGTCAAGGATTTAATTCTTTTTCAGAATGACTCTAGAGTCGAGTTTCAAAATCTTCAACTACAAATAAATCATCTTATTGATGGTCAGACCAAATTCCTGAAAATCAAAACATCTTGATCAGGAACAAGAAGAAGCTCATCTTGGACTGTGTCTGTTAGAGCATAGCTCGGTTGAACCCACCAAGCATTGGTATGTCAAGTTTGGTTGTCATATTTTAGTGAATCAAAACTCATTTAAAGAGTCGCTTGATTATTTACTAGAGTCAACTTCATATAGGTTAGCTAGAAAGTTACAAGGATATAAGACTTACAAGTATTACGTGAAGACTTAAAGAATGTGAAGAAGTAAAGAACTACAACAACGACATCATCCTTCCACTTGAGGTTAGTAATATTTGACTTTTCATTCCTAACGTATCTTTCAAGTTGTGCATATTGAAAACATAACTGCGAAGCTGTGAATGATTATACTTATTAAGGAATTACAATACGAAGTATAACGTCTATCTTTTGAACTACGTATATAAGACATCGACATAATCGTATGAATGCTATTGTAATTATGTATGGGTATGGGTGAAGATTTCGTCCGAGAAAACAATGTTTTACATTCGTTTAAAGGAAGTAAATTCATGAACTTGTTTTCTGAATCGAAAGGGAAATCTCTAGGCTTATTGGTATTTGTTATTCATTGCAAATCTTTGGATTACCAATATGTGTGTTTAGTATAACCGCTCATAACTTGTTTATATATCTTGGTAAAACTATTCACAAGGCCTGACTTTTGTATTGGTATGACTTTTATTAGTGAAACCTATCTTAAATAATCACCTGAGATGGTATGATTGATTTGTTGTAATTGGTATGACCAACTCTAGACATTGGGGAACCGATCCTAGTAAGAGGTGCAACCGATCACAAAAGGGGAATCGATCCTTGTAAGAAGTGCAATAAGTTTTTAGTTATTGGGGAACCGATCATATTGACATGTGCAACAAATACAAGTGAGATACCATATATGTGGGCACCGATCCTAGTACCTAGTCAACCAAGTTTTGGTAACTAGCGTGACTAATTCTAGTACCCACATGGAGGTAGAACCGAAACTTGTTTTGGTAGAACCGTGAAACCAATGATTGGTGATTTGATAGGATAATCAATCACATAGTTCTTGGAAGTAAGAAAAACCAATTCTAAACTTGTTTGGAAGTGTGGCAAATCGGTTCCAAGATGGTAAATATGAAAAAGGATTTACCAAGTAAAAGATGTCGACATACTTTGAACATGTACACTAACTCTTATCTTTTATTGTTCAAATATATTCCTTAATAGCTGAAGGAGAATCCCGGATCGAAATAAATTAAGAATCTTTTAAATTAAGGTTTTTAGTTTTATAGGCTTTTAATTTCCAGCAATTAAAATGCATATCTTTAGAAAATAAAAATTAGTAATGTGCATTTACTAGTTGGAGATTTTCTAAGAGATTTCGTTCAATATTTGGACAAAGTATTTCCAGGAATTATGGAAACCGAATTTGGAAATATATTGCATATCTTGAGAATATTTTCGGTTTTGGAAATTCCTTGGTGTCCAAACTTCCTTGGTCTATAAATATTGAAGTTTGCATTTCAAGCAAAGTAATCCTCAGAGCCAGCAACACTACCTAGTTGTGTTGTTACTGGTGGAGCCGCCTATTCGGAGAGGAAAGTAACCTAATTAGGCGAAATCTCTTACGACCGCTCGGTTTAAAGACTTCTTTGGGATTGAGAAGCTTTATTAGTACCGTTGGCGGGAAACTAGATAATTTAAGTTTATTTTTAGTTTTCGATTGATTTGATTGACTAACGGTTGTTGAACTTTGATTGCACCTAGTTTGTTTATGCTTGAGAATCTTCTCTTCTGATATAAGATTCACTCAAACTAGATCGAAGTTTCGACGGGAGATCTTTAGACTGTTTGTAGATCTAAACACGTCTTGTGATAATCCATTGTTAACAGACTCCGTTCTTTGTGTGAATGATAACAAGAGATTCAAGTTGATTGTGTGCAGGTGTTTATTGAATATCTAAGAAGATTTGAAGACGAAGAAGATTTCTTATTTTGGTTCATAAACTTTGGTGTGCACAAAACTTGATCGGCTGGGGATCCAACTATAATCACTTTATCTTTGTGATAATCTTGATTGATTAGGTGAGTGGATCGGCATCAATACGTTTCTTTGTGATTCAAAGTATTGATTGCAAAATCTTTACAATTACTTTGATAGTTGTTTATTCGATAAATCTAAGAACTTGACAAAGGAGTTTATTAGGATAAACGAAAGAGCCTTTTGTCAAACTCATATCACGGTTTTTTTAAAGAGTTGTTACCGAACATATATGTTGTTCCTTTACTGTTTGGAATACGAACCAAAGGAATTGTTCCAAGTGCGTGACCTACTGTAAGTTGGAGGCGCAGGGATACAGACGGAACTAGGTGAACTATAGGTTTAGTTGCTTGGTCTCAACTATACGAAGTTGGTTTGATTTTGTATAACGGCTTAATCCTTAGAGTATTCAATTCTGAACAAGGTCCCGGGGTTTTTCTGCATTTGCGGTTTCCTCGTTAACAAAATCTTGCTGTGTATTTTACTTTTTTATTTCCGCAATTATAATTGTTTTTATTCTAATTAAAAGTAAAATACTCAAATGTCAATTCCTATTTACTTGATAGCAATCCTATTGTGTTTGGTTAAGTCCGAACCTATCATCAAGTAAACATACTTCGTTGTTGCATTGTCTCGATCTTGTATCCATAGTCAATCACACAAGTTATCTTGTTGTCGTATTGTCTTGATCTCGTATCCATAGACGATCACACGAAGTGTGAACCGATTAGTTGTATTGTCTCGACTCAGTCCATAGACAATCACTTTCGGAGAAAGGACTTATAGGTGGAAAAGTTTTTGATTGAGGTATATTTGGGTACCC
This sequence comes from Papaver atlanticum, assembly GCA_023531105.1. Classification (NCBI taxonomy): domain Eukaryota; kingdom Viridiplantae; phylum Streptophyta; class Magnoliopsida; order Ranunculales; family Papaveraceae; genus Papaver; species Papaver atlanticum. The sequence goes on along the minus strand of JAJJMB010004724.1, from coordinate 8,743 downwards.
TCATCTTTTCAATTTGTACCAGAGCAGGAAAACACGAAAAGATCTAACAATCTGTGTTTGGTGCGATCCAACCTATAAGCAATTAACTCGAGTTCTCATGAATCGACATCAATTAACGTACCGCCAAGATTTGACGGAACAAACTATCTATGGTGGAAATAAGCTATGAGATCTTTTCTTCAATCACGAGACTTTAATGCATGGCTATAAGTCGTCAATGGTTATAATCGCCCGAAAGTAGAAAATTCAGAAACTGAGTTTAAACGCTTAAGGGATTTTTCAAACGAAGAATAGGCTTTTGCTAAGTAGAATTCAGATGGTTTGAATGCTATAATACATGCTGTAAGTCGTGATCTACAACATCATGTATCAACATGTCAAAATTCGAAAGAAGCTTGGGATAATATTCAGATCGTTTTCGAAGGAAACACATCAGAGAAAGAAGATAAACTTCAAACTCTTACGTCCGATTGGGAAAACCTTCGAATGGATGACAACGACACTTTTGAAGAGTTTCATCTTAAACTCTCTGAGATAATTAATGATTCTTTCTCTCTTGGAAAGACTATATCTTAAAAAGATATAGTGTGTAAAATTCTCAGATCGTTGCAATCTAGATACGATTCTAAGAAGCATGCAATCATAAAAGAAAATGATCTTTCAACACTCTCACGAAGAACACTCGTTGGAAATTTAAAGATCTTTGATCATGAATCACAGTCTATTCAAAGTAAAGGAATTGCTTTTAAAGCTGCAAAAATTCTGAAAGCTCCAATGGAGAGGAATAGACAGATGGATGATTCAGATGAACAGATTGTAGAAAACTCTGATGATGAAATTGAACAATCATTATCATTGATTACTAGACAGTTTCGATATCTCTTAAAGAAAATAAATAAGAGATTCATAAAGGATGCTCATCGATCTTCTCGTCCACATGATCGAGTTCCTGTCAAAAAGGATCGGGAAGAAGATGATGAATATCATCCTCAGTGCTTTAAGTGTAAAGGGTTTGGTCACATTGCTAAAGACTGTCCCAATCTTAAGAAATACACTGGAAGCAAGGCTCTAGCTGTAACTCTAGATGAGACCTCTGATTCATATGATTCTGAAGAAGAGGAAACAACTAATATTGCATTAGTTGTCAATCTTATTTCTTCCTCCTCCATTAGTGATTTACCCATTTTGAAAATGGACATGTCTTCCGATGTTATTAAATCATCTAATGGTAAAGGGAAAAATAAGACAAGATGCAAAAACTGTCTCAAAAACAGAATTGCTAAAAGTTGCATATGCAACCCCAGTCAATCTCAAGATACTTCGTTAGTTCGAGGTAACAAAAAGAGACTTTCTCATACGATACTAGATCAAGGACACTCTGGTTGTTCAAAATTCCATAATGAGAGAAAATCTCATACTAATACCACCTGATCGGTATTAGAATTATTTCCTCACCATGTGTGCCAAATTTTGAGTGAGGAAGAAGAAAGATCAAGGTACTTATGTATAGATTATGGAAATAAAATCTTGTAATTGAAAAATAGTTAAGATATTCGTATTTTTAGGAATATTATATTTTCGGAAGTATGAAAATTATAAAAAGATCAGTCTCCTTCTTTGGTCATTCCTTATCCGAACTATGAGTCTGGATCCAATGTCGTCTCTTGATAAGATGCTAGACCAAAAAGATCACTTTAAGAATAAGTCTACATCTTCTCTTGATATAGAGAAATCAAAGAGCAAAATCAAAAAGAGAGATTGACTTAGCAAGAAGGAAAGAGAGAATATGCTGAAGAAAGATAAGTGTATTGAAGCATTGACACACTTCTGTGTTCAATCATAGACAGAATTACATGTTCTTGCAGAATCCTTCACGAAAATTTCTCAACTGCAAGAAATTCTGGTCAAACAACAAGGTTATCTACTTGAAGAATTTCACAAGCTGAAGACTGAAAGTAATAATCTACCTTCCTCTAGCATTAAGATGAAGGATTAATCCAAGAAAAATAGACATCAGTTTTTTATTTCTTTCAATAATTGTATAAGGTCTATTATGAATAAAAATATTTATTATTTATGAATAAAATTATTAGCTTATAATTTTTATTGTGATAGTTTTCGATTACATAGCCTGTGCTTGAATGCTTTATATTATTGCTATGTATGTTTATGGGATGTTTGATTTTGGTTTTCAATCTCATATTGTGTGAACCCTTATGGTTTGGGTGACTTTTTGGTTTAGCAGGATTGAGTTCTAGCCCATGTTGGTAGGATTTATCAAAGGATCATAAGGGGTTCTGATTGAAACAAATATGTGAAAAAGTCACAATATGTTGAATCGTTTTGGTTTAGCATAAAAGCATATGTGTTTCGGGGTTTCAACTTTTGCATTGCAATAGTTAAAACCGGTTTTCAACCTTTCTCTGGTAATGGTTGCTCTTTGTTGTTGTTCTTTTGTCTTGCGAGAGGATGACAACACAACGGGGGAGAGTTTTATCTTGAACTGGTGCTTAATGACATATCTTAAGGGGAGAAGAGGATGCGGAATTTGAGGTAACGACTTTGTTAGTTAATCGTTTTCCTGTTTAAGAAAAGCCTGATTTTATTTCATATATTTATTGCTTTTTCTTAACAAAATTTCGGTACAATTGATATCTATTCCATTATTTGTGTATGGATGTGTGTGTGATTCAATTGTTTCCGGTTAAGAAAAACTATTGTTATCTTGCTTTATTGTTTGGTATCAATTGTTTAGGCTTACAAAATTTCGGTGCAATTGCGGTACTATAATGTCTATGTTTGTTTCAATTGCTCCCGGTTGAGGTAAATAATTATGCAAGTTGATTTATTTGGTTTGTATGAATTGTTTATGGATTAAAAAAAAGGTTTTCGGGATAAATTGTTTAGTCCAATTTGATTCCGGATAAGAGAAACTAAGTTAATTCTGATCTTAGTTAGACTTATCAAAGTGGAGGTTTCGGTTATTCAGATCTAATCGAATGCCTTAACAAGAAATGCTAGTTAACTAACCTAGTATTTGTCTTGTTTAAAAGTGAAAGGTCTAAGTTGTTGATGAGAATAACTAGAGCCTGATGAGAAAAATAGAGTTAATTATGATCTTTATTTTGGTCTTATCGAACAAGCGATTGTATTTGTACAATCGGTTTAGCAAAGGAACTAAGGTGCTTAGTCTATTTTTTGGTTTGCTAAACTATTAGGGAAAATTGCTTCGGGAAATTGTTTCCTTAGTAACATATCAACAAAAAAATTACTTTGTAGTTTCGGTTTTGATATTGGTTATCAAAAATGGTTTATGGAACTCTCGTGCTTAACTCTTATAGGTTTTGCAAGTCTTTTGAGATTTGTAAGATCCTTTCGGTTTGTCCTTTATTTTCTCGTACCTTTGTCATTTTGTGACAAAAATGGGGAGAAATATATGGAGTAAACAAGTGATTTGATATTGATTTGGTATCACTAAGGGAAAGGACAATTGTGCTTCAACGTTATATCTAACGAAAGAGTAAAGCATAGACTAACGGGGAGTAACATATCATATGATGATGGAAATAACAAAGACGTGCGGATTGAAAATCTACCTATATTACCTTTAGGGGGAGTATTAGCTTTGTTATAATAATGTCAACATCGGCATTTTAGGGATTGAATGTATACAGGTTATTGTTCTGTTGAAACTTGGAATCAAGCGTATGTGTAATGAATTCTTGTAATTTGTTTATCTATATGATGTAAGAGTTTTGTCACTAAAATTGACAATGGGGGAGATTGTTAGAGTATAGCTCGGTTGAATCCACCAAGCGTTGGTATGTCAAGTTTGGTTGTCATATTTTAGTGAATCAAAACTCATTTAAAGAGTCGCTTGATTATTTACTAGAGTCAACTTCGTATAGGTTAGCTTGAAAGTTACTAGGATATGAGACTTACAAGTATTACGTGAAGACTTGAAGAATGTGAAGAAGTAAAAAACTACAACGACGACATCATCCTTCCACTTGAGGTTAGTAATATTTGACTTGAACTGTTTCATTCCTAACGTATCTTTCAAGTCGTGCATATTGAAAACATAACTGCGAAGCTGTGAATGATTATACTCTAGTTAGACATAGTATTAAGGAATTACAATGCGAAGTATAACGTCTATCTTTTGAACTTCGTATATAAAACATTGACATAATCGTATGAATTCTATTGTGATTATGTATAGGTATGGGTGAAGATTTCGTCCTAGGAAACAATGTTTTACATTCGTTTAAAGGAAGTAAATTCATGAACTTGTTTTGTGAATCGAAAGGGAAATCGCTAGGCTTATTGGTATTTGTTATTCATTGCAAATCTTTGGATTACCAATATGTGTGTTTATTATAACCGCTCATAACTTGTTTATGTATCTTGGTAAAACTATTCACAAGGCCTGACTTTTGTATTGGTATGACTTTTATTAGTGAAACCGATCTTAAGTAATCACCTGAGATGGTATGATCGATTTGTTGTAATTGGTATGACTAACACTAGACATTGGGGAATCGATCCTAGTAAGAGGTGCAGCCGATAACAAAAGGGGAATCGATCCTTGTAAGAGGTGCAACAAGTTTCTAGTTATTGGGGAACCGATCCTATGAACATGTGCAACAAATACAAGTTAGATACCATATATATGTGGGAACCGATCCTAGTACCTAGTCAACCAAGTTTTGGTAACTAGAGTGACTAATTCTAGTACCCACATGGAGGTAGAACCGAAACTTGTTTTGGTAGAACCGTTAAACCCATGTTTGGTGATTTGATAGGATAATCAATCACATAGTTCTTGGAAGTCCGATGAACCAATTCTAAACTTGTTTGGAAGTGTGGCAAATCGGTTCCAAGACTGTAAGTATGAAAAAGGACTTACAAAGTAAAGATGTCGACATACTTTGAACATGTGCAGTAACGCTTATCTTTTATTGTTCAAAGATATTCCTTAATTGCTAAAGGAGAATCCCGGATCGAAATAAATTGAGAATCTTTAAATTAAGGTTTTTAGTTTTATATGCTTTTAAGTTCCAGCAATTAAAATGCATATCTTTAGAAAATAAAAATTAGTAATGTGCATTTACTAGTTGGATATTTTCTAAGAGATTTCGGTCAATATTTGGACAAAGCATTTCCAGGAATAATGGAAACCGAATTTGGAAATATATTGCATATCTTGAGAATATTTTCGGTTTTGGAAATTCCTTGGTGTCCAAACTTCCTGGGTCTATAAATATAGAAGTTTTCATTTCGAACAAACTAATCCTCAGAGCCAGCAAAACTACCTAGTTGTGTTGTTACTGGTGGAGCCGCCTATTCAGAGAGGAAAGTAACCTAATTAGGCGAAATCTCTTACGACCGTTCGGTTTAAAGACTTCTTTGGGATTGAGAAGCTCTATTAGTACCGTTGGTAGGAAACTAGATAATTTAAGTTTATTTTTAGTTTTCGATTGATTTGATTGACTAACGGTTTTTGAACTTTGATTGCACCTAGTTTGTTTATGCTTGAGAATCTTCTCTTCTGATATAAGATTCACTCAAACTAGATCGAAGTTTCGACGGGAGATCTTTAGACTGTTTGTAGATCTAAAGACATCTTGTGATAATCCATTGTTAATAGACTCCGTTCTGTGTGTGATTGATCACAATAGATTCAAGTTGATTGTGTGCAGGTGTTTATTGAAGATCTAAGAAGATTTGAAGACGAAGAAGATTTCTGATTTGGGTTCAAAATCTTTGGTGTGCACAAAACTTGATCGGCTGGGGATCCAACTATAATCGCTTTATATTTGTGATAATCTTGATTGATTAGGTGAGTGGATCGGCATCAATACGTTTCTTTGTGATTTAAAGTATTGATTGCAAAATCTTTACAATTACTTTGGTAGTTGTTTATTGGATAGATCTAAGAACTTGACAAAGGAGTTTATTGGGATAAACGGAAGAGCCTTTTGTCAAACTCATATCACATTGTTTGAAAAGATTTGTTACCGAACATATTTTTTGTTCCTTTACTGTTTGGAATACGAACCAAAGGAATTGTTCCAAGTGCGTGACTTACTGTAAGTTGGAGGCGAAGGGATACAGACGGAACTAGGTGAACTATAGGTTTAGTTGCTTGGTCTCAACTATACGAAGTTGGTTTGATTTTGTATAGCGGCTTAATCCTGAGAGTATTCAATTCTGGACATGGTCCTGGGGTTTTTCTGCATTTGCGGTTTCCTCGTTAACAAAATCTTGCTTTGTCTTTTACTTTTCTATTTCCGCAATTTTTTTTTATTATTATAATTAGAAGTAAAATACACAAACTTCAATTCCTATTTACTTGATAGTAATCCTATTGTGATTGGTTACGTCCGAACCTATTATCAAGTAAACATACTTCGTTGTTGCATTGTCTCGATCTTGTATCCATAGTCAATCACACAAGTTATCTTGTTGTCGTATTGTCTCGATCTCGTATCCATAGACGATCACACGAAGTGTGAACCGATTAGTTGTATTGTCTCGACTCAGTCCATAGACAATCACTTTCGGAGAAAGGACTTATAGGTGGAAAAGTTTTAGATTAAGGTATATTTGGGTACCCTCGTCTTTTCTGTGTCATAGCTAGGCATCTTGCCCGTATTGTTGATCGAAAAGTTAATGTTCTAACTCATGAACATGGAATTTCTACGGTCAATAAAATCAAAGACATCAGTGATACCTTCTATGATGGACCCTTTCAAAGGTATGAAGTTATCAAATAAACTTGGTTTTCTCTTTTTGTCTAGGAAAGCTTCTTATGATAATTTTATTCTTGTGTTTTTAAGAAGAATAACTAGAGTTTGGAATAGCCATTATTGTGATTACACCTAGCTTGTCCAACGATTTTAATTTTCAATGTTCTTAGATTTATTTATTTAAATTCTAAAGTTTATTTGGAAGATGGTTTTTGCAGTATTAATCTTTATGATTTTATATATTGCAATTTGTTATGGGATATGTGTGTTTGCGTCCGTGAACTATGATTGTCCCATACGTGGTAAAAAGTTAAGTCTTTTGTACGTCGATATGCAAGTATTGATAAAAGAATGAATGAACTTTTGACAAACAAAAGTTAAGCCTTTTATGTCCTTATGCAAATATTGTATGTCATTGTGCAAATAGTGATGAAAGATAGAATGAATCTTTGTTTATCCTGCAGTATTGATCTTCCCTGATCAGTATTTCTTTATGTATATACTGTGTGGCTCCGTAAGTTCTCTTATGTTGAGCATTTCTGATTGAATTAATCATAGGTTCACTTGTGGTTAATTTAATTGAGTATTTTGGATAAAAATTCATATTCTTATATGATTTGTTGTTGTCCAAAGAAATCCTTCTTTTCTTGTGAAAGTAAGGTTGCTCTTGTTGTTCTTTCGGGAATGATATTTTATGAGGGAGAGTTTTTAATTGAACTTGTGCTTAATTGCCAAATCTTTGTGGGGAGTGCGGCTGTGGAATATTATAGGGGTTATCTTGTATCTTTATAAACTCCTTGATGAATGTATTTAGCTTCGACTATGTGATTGCATCTAAAAAGTTGATATGTGCTTTCTTTTGGTCATGAAGTGTCTCTATGGAAATTTTATTAGGATCCCACTAGTTTTCGTACCTTTGCCAATTTTATTGACAAAAAGGGGGAGAACGATACATATCACCATAGTATTATTGTCGAAGTTGTGATACAATTGAACTTTGATGCTGTGTAATAATACTATGACACTGTGTAACAATGATCGAGAGCTTTTGTTTTCTCATTGTTATGGCTACGGATCTTCAACAACGATGATGATGCATTGGATATCTTTGGAATCATTGGAGTACTTGGAAGTGACGAAGATTTCGAGTAATGTTGAAGAACCAAGGAGATCATGCATGTGGGAAGGAAGCTGCAAAGTTTATTTATTTTGTATTCCATATGTATTGATAGTTTTGTCACTAAAATTGACAAAGGGGGAGATTTTTAGAGCACGGCTTGGTCGAACTCGCAAGCGTTGCTATCTCAAGCTTGTTTGTCAAGTTTAGTTGCCAAAACTATAAGTCTTGAATTCTAGTCTACTTATAGCTAAGTCTCGGACTAGGATAGAAAGTGTAGTTTAGCTCTAGACTCCACGGTGTTCATCAATTGAAGATGAAGAACTACTAAGGCGAGCTTGTGGAACTTCATCAACAAAAGGTATGTGGAGACTAAAACTCATCTATCACTTGGAAAGTCTATTTCTACTCTATCTCCTATATTGAGACAAAAGTCGTATTACGATAGTTTTCGATTATACACATTTGATATTTCGAGCCGAGATAATCTCGCTTATCTATTTCTCGAAATATGTGTTGGTAAGCTTTTGCTTTGGCCAAGTTCATATTTACAAGTGACGAATGTCATGTTGGTTATTTCAATATCTTGAAAATTGCTTTGATGAAGAATAGTGTGTGAACAACCTCTATTTAACATCCTCTAAGAATGTTTCAATGATTGAAATGAGAGTTTAGAATATATAACCTTGAATGGATATAAACATTGTATGTGAACTCATACGTGTGTAAGTCCAAAATCCTTGAACCAAAGTATGCGTACTTTGCTGCTCAGGATAACCGGAACTAAAGTCCACGTACCCCGTATGCGTACTGCCGGAAGTTCACGCCCCGTGAATTTCTGCTGGAGTTTGTGAACTGAAAACAAACTTAAACC